>JNVV01000068.1:0-117222 GCA_000733355.1 Falciphora oryzae
ATGGGTGGATGCATCAATTCGTTTCGATTCGCCTCGCGACATACGCTGCCAGCTCGTCTGATTACCTGACCCATCCCACGTCTCGGCAATCTCCTTGGCCCGAATGCTGGAGACGTGTGCTTGCCAAGCCTGTCGCCCTCATTTACTGCCGAGCACAGTTCCCTCCGAAGGAGCCGGCGAGATTGACATGGACATCAACATGTCACCGACGTGTCACAGCAGGTTGCAGCAACCACGGCAGACAGACAGGATGAAACCTCAAGCCCGCAGCTGCTGCCCACTTTGTCATATCTACTCTAGATAGCACTGCACCATCAGAGACAACTGGACTATCCCCCTCACAGCGAGGCGCCGCCGTTGCTGTGGTCCTCAACCTCGCAAAATGCCTTGAAGAAGACGAGCTCCTCACCCTCGCCCAGCCCCTCGGCCTCGATCACGCACTCGGCCGTCGCGCCCACAAAGTAGACCCAGCCCTCCTTGATCTCCCGCACCGTCGGCCCGACCGAGATCTTGCCGCTGCCCTTTGTGCAGATTACGATGCTGGGTCCGTCGATGGGGTCAAACGTGGCCTTTGCTCCCTCGGCCTTGAGCGACCCGCCAACCACACTGAACTCCTCGATGGGCGGGTCGTACAGAAGCGCATGCGACCCGGAGCTATAAGCAGCCCGGTTGAGCGTTGCGAACGGGTAATCCCGCGGCTGCATCTTCTGCTCGTCGATGGGCGCGTATCCGTACGTGAGCATGTCCACCAGCGTGGGCACGTCCTTGAACTTGGGAGTGAAACCGGCCCGTACCACATTGTCCGACGCCGCCATGCACTCCATGATGTCACCCGACACGTAGGCGTGGATGTCGTCGGCCTGCAGGAACAACGCCTCGCCCGGCTCCAGCGTCACAAAGTTGCAGAAAAACAGCACAAACAGGCCGTAATCGGCTCCGAACTGTCCGTGGAGCCGCCCCACCAGCTCCGACAGCGTCTTGCCGGGTGTTGAAGCTACGCCCTTGCCGGCGAACTCGGCGCCCTCGGCCGTCGCAGCAGCCACCAGCTTCTCGGTCGCCGTCCCGAGCGCCGACTCGGACGCCGACATGAGCGCGTTGAATGCCTCGCGCAGCGCCTTCTTCTTGGCTGCCTCGTCGGCACTCTCATCCCTAGCGGCGGCCGTGAACTGCGCCGCCTTGTCCTCGTCCACCAGCTCCCGAAGGGCGGGGACGGCGTCGAGGAAGTGGGCGATCTCGTCGAGCGGGCGGAAGCCGCAGAGGCCCTCGAAGGGGGTGATGGCGATGGCCATCTCGGGTTTGTGGTTGTCGTCGGGGTAGTTCTTGGGGTCGCGGGCGTGCAGCTTCTCGGCGAGCTTCTTGTTGGGGTGTGCCTGGATGGACAGGGCTTTGTTGATGGACAGCACCTTGAAGAGGAAGGGCAGCTTGCGGCCGAACTTGGCGGTCACGGCGGGCGACAGGAAGGCCTGGTTCTCCTCGACGAGCTCGAGCAGGGTGCGGCCGGTGGCCACGTCCTTGGACGGGTTGGAGGGGTGCGTTCCCATCCATAGCTGTAGAGGCGAGGGGCCGTGGCGCAGGGTCAGTAACTGTCAGGGCCTGTCTCCAGTGACTGATGCTCTCGCACCTCTGCGTAGGGCTTGTCGTCCTGGATGCTAAAGTCGGTGGTGGCGGTTGCGGCAGCGAACTTCGCGGCGGCCGAGTCGGTGCCCTTTTTTCCCCAGTCGTACGAGTTGACTCCGCACCGGAGTCTGATCAGAGGGACCTGCATCGCGGGCAGTGTGTTTGCAGGAGTAGTCGAGTGGCAGTCGAGGTAGGGGCAGCTTGCAGGCTGCTGTGCGTTGCAAAGGTCAGACGGTTATCCGGGTCTGGCCTGAAGGCGGTGGGTTTTCGTTTTTTGACGTCAGTGAATCTGCCACACCCCGTTCCTGGGCAATTGGACGAGACCTGTCGGCGGCATTGACGAGCAGCGAGCCGATGCCCCAGACGCAGAGCAGAGCTTTGATGAGGGGTAAGAAGCAAGTGGATCGAGGAGCGGGGCAGACAACAGCTTTTTAGTGCGGTGTGCACTGTAGGCCGCACGTTTGACCGCCTGCCTCTTGGGTCTGCCAACCAGCAACCAGCGGGGCAGGCGTTGAGCCCAGCGACCACCTCGGTCTGGCTTCAGCCGCTTGTGCATGTTTTTTTTTTTTTTTTTTTGTGACCCATCCCGGCCTGCACATAGATTTACCAAACCGAAGCGTCAGGCTCTTCCCGACAAACACGGGTCCGCCCTCAAAGCGCGTTGGTCCTTACAACGAACCGGGATCCCGTCTGGCTCGGTCGAGAGCAAGGTCTCTATATGGCGCTCTCTTGCTGCGCCCTGCCTTTCATCAGCAAAGGACGGCTAGCAACTCCTCGCAGCACCCGGGAGTGAGAGGTAACCGACCGGAAACCCCGTGTTCTGACGGCCATGTTGCCCCTGTAGTGGCAGAATCAACCATACTAAACCTCCTTGCCCCAGCTGCGGAATCGCCATGACGCTCACCGGCATGAGCATATATATATATATGAGATATGAGATATGAGCGACTGCTCAGCAAGAGAAGAAAATGTCAACATGTGTACACTCACTACACGAATACTCCCTTCTTTCAGTTACGATCTGTGCCAGCATTTCACCGATACCTTTCGACCCCCCTCGTACCACCTAGCTTAGTCCGTCGTATTCGAAGGCAGCACGCAGGTCGTCATGGAAATTGACAAGGACGGAGACCAGCACGAGGACGTCCCCACCAAGGGCGAGGAGGGACCAGAGGGCGGCGAAAAGAAAAAAAAAAAAAAAAAAAAAAAACGCTATAACCCAGACAGCTCTCAGGAACCTCACACTGGCCAGTTTCAGGCTCGGACCCTCATACTGGCGTTGTCCCGCCCTTCCCCTGAGGGCCCCCTCCGCATGCCGGTGCCTGGCGACTTTGACTTATAGCCCCGAGGATGACGGGCTTGGCCCTGGCTCTGCGGCCCAGCTCTCAAACTTCAGCGCCCTCTCTCCCCTTGTCCGTAGCTGGCCGCTACTGATTGCACGGCCCATGTGGGCAGGGTGGAGGGCTGTACACATCCAGGGATAGCTTAATAAAAGAGCGCGGCTACGTTCAGCTTCATAGGCGTGGATGAGATCGTTGAAGATCCAGCAATTGTGCATGAGCTGGGTTGTAGAACATGATGCACGCCTGTGAGACTATGAGAGACTTGCCTGGGTTGGGCAAGGTAACACTCAACCATTTTCACTTCTAGAGTGGTCACCGGGTGAAGAGTTGTGATGCCAGTTTAAAGTGTAGAACTGCGACCTGCATCCTCGACTAATAGGACTATAACAAACAGCTCACCGGGTAGAAACGCTACCAAGGAAAGGGGGTATTCTCCATGCCACCGATGAGGCCCCGATCAAAAAAGAATTGCCCACCCAAGGGCACCCCTCGCTCCCCAGACGCCAAACGAAGTAATCCATCCATGGAGCCCAGCGGTGAGAGAGACAGGTACCTAAAAACAAGAGAGCCCCTCCGGAAACACGTCGCAGCCCGGGGAATAATGACGCCAAACGCTATGCAGAACAGGGAAAGCAAATAGTATACCAACGTGAAGTGTAGAATGAGAAAATCGACGAGATAGAAGCACAGAGAAATGAGGACGAGAGGATGTAGATGCAAAGCAAGTGCGATGGTGATGAACAAGGATGGAGGAAAAATGCACCCCACTAACACGAGGCTGTAGCTGGCAACTGCCTGTGTTTGACAACTCCGATTTTTGCCAACTCGGATTTTTTTGAGTGGTATATCCCGAAGCTGGGTGAATAGATATTCGAGGTTGGACCATGGTACATTCTCGTCAGATGGGCGGCATGGCAGTTGGCTCAAGGAGTCTTGGGACGCTTCCAGTAGTATTGCTGTAAAGGAGTGGTCACGCAGTCAGCAAACATGCTAGGGTCGTTGAACGGATGGCTGGGGCGGGGTAAAGTATATTTCACCAGCCAAAGCTCTAGAGACAAAGAAAGAACAACTAACCTTGTGTTGCTTCCTGCAGTTCCTCAGGCTGGGCTTCCTCATGCCGTCAGTGACGGCGAGGCGGCGCAGCTCGTCGTCGTCCTTCTCAGGGACGTAGTAGTACTCGCTCTCAAGCGGCTTGCCGGCGGCGTCCTTGCCCTGGCGCGGGATGGTGCCGATGCAGGGGACGGCCTCGATGATGGAGCGCAGGCAGGCCTTGGTCAGCTTGCCGTCGCGCCTCTCGGCCGCGGGCAGGTGCGTCAGGATGGCCGACAGCGGCGTCGAAGAGAGCCGCGAGTAGGCCAGCTGGTTCGCCACGTGGTTGGTGATGGCCTGCACGTCAAAGTCCTTCAGGTCCGGCTCGGGCGCCGCTGCCGGGGCGGCGGGGGCGGGGGTCTCCTCGGCGCGCTTGCGGGACTCGCTGCCGCTTCGGCTGGCGCTGCGGCTGTTGCTGGCGCTGACGGTCCTGCTCCGGGGGAGCGTCTCCGTGGAGGCGACGGCGGCGGAAAGAGCACCAGTGGCTGAAGCGATCTTGTCGGTAGAGGTCTTGGTGTTGCTTGAAGCGGATCGTCGGATAGGGGCAGGGGCAAGCGTGGGAGCACGCGTCTTCGGGCTCGACGCCAGGATGGAAGCCATGCGGTTGGACAGGTTCGCACCAAAGGGGCCGAACGAGTGCACTATCGGGTCGTTCTCCTCGTCGGGGTCGTGCTGCTCCTGCTCGTCGTCGGACACGGGCTCGCTGAGGTCGCTGGAGAAGCTCTGGGTGACCTCGGTCATGAAGCTGGCGTTGGCGTCGGCTATCGGTTGTCGCTTAGGCAGCTCTGGCTCGTCGTCGCCGCTGGCGTCCTCGTATATTTGGATCTGCTCGCCGTCCGAGCCGGCACTGACGGGCCCAGATAGCAGGGAGCCCAGGTTGGTGGCGATGGAGGGCAGGTTCGAGGGGGAAGGGGACTCGGGAGACCGGATCCGCCTGTTCCTGCGCAGGGGGCTTGACTGCAGATCGCGGCCGCGCGGAGGACGGGTGGGCGACTCGTCCCAGGACGAGTCGGACAGGTTGCCGAGGCACTCCTGGCGGTCCCGCTTCGGCCATTGGATCAGGACGCGGGCATCCTGGACATCAATCATCATCTGGGCCGACTCGGTCTCGGATGTGAACGTGTCCCCCTTGCCCAGGTCCCAGGTCTGGCCCTGGCAGTGCACCTTGAGCCCGTTCCAACCATTGCACACTATCTCGACCTTGTTGGGCTCCAGGGGGTCCACGGCCGGGATGTAGCGGGCTTTGACGTGTATGCGGCTGATGAGGCGGTTCGAGGAGAGCTGGTAGTGGGACGAGTTGCTAGATCGGCCCATCAGGAGGGTCTCGCCGTTCTCGTTGAGCTCGACCGTGGGCACCGAGGCGAGCGGGGCGCGCTCCGAGGCCACCGACGCTGTCCGCTGCAGTGAGGGACGCGGACCACCGCGTGGCGGCGAGGAGGACATGATGCCGGTGCTCGAGGTCGGCACGGGCGTCGGGTACTTGTAGGCGCCATTGTCTCGTGCCTGTCGCTTGGCAGGGCGAGGAAGGGCAGGGGACGACGACAAGGGCTCGAAGGCGGGCAGGAGCGAAGCAGCCCGGCGCTTCGTCCCGGCCATGGTCCTGCTCGTGGGCGAGGAGTCCATTGCTAATAGTAGTAAATAGGAGTATACACGAACAGGCACGTCACGTAGAGATGAGACCCGAGAGAGCCGTCAGCCTCCGATGCCAGCAGACGTGCCGGTGAGGTCGGAGTGAGGTGCAAGCAAGCAAGTCGCGTTACTTGAATCCCTTCTTCTTTCGATCCCACTGCCACCGACTTCTCCCCCCAACTGCACCGGGCGTGGAAGTGGTTAGGAAAGAGACGGGCCGAGGAAACGCAGGATGTCGATATCAGGAGATGCTGGGGTGACGAGAAGACCAGGGCAAGAAGATGATGCAGGAATATTCGGCGTACTGGGAAACAGAAATTCTCGAATTGGACAAAGATGGCCTCTTCAAGGGAGACCCGGGCCAGAATTTGGGTGTGTGGGGGAGTTTTGGGATTTAAAGAGAGGCACACGGGACGCACAAAAGGAACGAGGTTCGCGGTGACCGTGTGCCCGTCTCACACTTTGCCTGTCTTGGGCCCATGTCGAGCCAGACGCGATCTCGGCTGCACGAGAAGCGCGTCTTTGGCGTGCAAGTGGGTTGGGTGTGCCCCAGCCAATTTAGCGAGCCAGTTGCAGGGCGTCGCGTGTGCCTCCAGGCCTGACCCCAGCACTGCCAGGAGCCCGCTGCACTGGGCGCAACACCGCCTTGACGCCCAGGCCTGTGCCGTGGGGCCAGACACGGGCAGAAAACCGAACAGCCCGTGCTAAAACCACGCCAACGCTGGGGACCCATGACGTATCGACATTTCAATGTGTTCCAGGCGGATTGATTGATATCTGTGCTACTAGCATTTTGCTTTTTGTTCTGCTTCCTTTTTCTCCTCTTTCTTTTTCGGTTCCTCCCGAGCAAACTGACCGCTCAATTTAGTCGGTCAGTTGGCTGCACGAGCATCGGAACTTGCAGCTGGCTTACTTGGACCCGTTACCTGCTTTTTCGGAGCAGCCAAGTGCGCCCATTGGCGATGGAGCGGGCACAGCGGCGCGTCTCTGCATGTCATGGCCAACCTCCCATTGAAATCCAATATGCTAAATGGGTCCCCGCCCAACACCAGAAACCGCGTCGTTGCTCCACCCCACCTGCTGCCCGTGGTGCCCACGGTCCACACACTCGAGAATGGAGAATGGATTTGAAAGTTCAATGTTGAGGACGCACGCACTGCACCGTGGCCCGAGAACGCCTGTGGGATGCCAGGCAAGGGACGGAGAACGGAGTCCCGATCAACAAATTTAGCCGCTCCACGCCCGAACCCTGCCTGCCCCGCGAGACAAAGCGCGTCGTCCGGACAGCTCGAGAGCCTGGGCAATTTCTACTGGACACTCTTTTGATGTGCCTCGTTTCGTTGCAGCGAGTACAATTGACCAAATCACAAAGAATTAATACGTGTGTATGCGTCAACCTTGAGCCATTACCTTAAGCCATTCAAAGAACTTGAAAAGGCTATGAACGCATCCTCCGCTAAGAATGCCCACAGACAAAAGCCTTGTCTCGCGTTGCCCGGGCGTGGTTCGTCATATGTCAGAACAAACCATCAGATCCATGTTTCGGTGGCGCACGCCCCCAGTCCCACATTCAACGCAAGGGTTGGGCTCCTCAATTTTTTTATTCTTTTTTTTTTATATCACGCGTTCACGCGCGACGAGACGTGCAAAGAATAAAGATGTGTCAAGCTTGGAAAAGCCCTCAGTGCCGACGTTTTCTGCATTCGGGAACGAGCCACTCCGTCCACTCCGTGTCTATGAGCGCTTTCTTGGTCAAGCCCAGGTCGCACCAGCCAGCCATAAATCATGTCTCGCCCGTTGCTTTCCGAAGCCCCGTTACCCCTTCCATTGTGAGCCGTTGCCGAGCAGTCTGGGCTTAGCTTGGACGGCTACCTTCCCCTTTCCAGTTGGCCGTGTGTCGGTCTTGCAAACCGCTCTCGCCCCAATTCGCGCCTACCACGCTGGCTTTCGGGCGTCAAATGGTCGAAGGAGCCTGCCTGACTAGCGACGTCCATCTCGCGACTCCATCACGTCCCCGACTGGCTGCACTTCAGCCGAGTGTAGCCACGGCAGCTACTGTGCTGCACGCCATCCGTGTTTGGCCACTCGGTGGTGAGAAGGCGGGAAGCTAACATGGGCAGATCGAAAGACTGCCCAGTCGAGCTTGCCCGGCACACTCTCACTCGCATACAGCTCACCTACCCCGCTCGACGTTGCGTGCCATGGGCCTTGATCCGAGTGGACAGGGGCATCCGACAACGACTGAGAGTGGTGGTGACCTCCCAGCTTGGTGGCCGGTGGCGACTGCATCGGATTGTCGCTGCACAATGACCTCTACCTTTCCTTCCTGTCTGGCCCAATTGATGGAACCTTGGAGCTCATGACAGTGGGAGGAGGAGCTACCCAGGTTGGGAATTCAACATTGATATTTCACCTCGCGTCCCCTCAATTGTGAACCATCCAGACACGTCCAGGATCTCTACATTCTTCGAGACCATCCAAGCCACGGATCGTTTGCTTCATTGTCAATTTCATCAATAGTCCAAACGTATTCTCAGCCTACCTACCCCTCTTGAGGAAGATAGACCACCCTATCAAACAACTCGCCTCTTGAAAGTCAAAGACACCACTCCAGGGAATCAGTGAATGCCCAACACCACCACCACCACTCAACCACAGTCCTCCCCGCTCGTCATCAGGCCAAACCCAAATAGCGCCGCCGCCGCCAACATCGACACCCCACCACAGCCCCCACACCCGCCAGTGGCACACACCATCACGATGTCGAACCCGGCCGCCGCCACTTCGGCCCACGGAGGCGACGAGCAGCAGACTTTCTCGCCGCCAACGGCCCGCCGCCAGAGCACGGCCGAGGCGCTCGCCGCGTCGGCGGACCTGGAGGAGGCCCTGGTTTCCCCAACCACCACCGAGCACCGCCACGACCCGTCGTCGTCGGCGGCCGTGGTAGACGAGGAGGGGGCCGAGCGCGCGCGCACCGCCACCGAGGCCTGGAAGCCCGCTATGGACCGCCGCCAGAGCTGGAACAGGGAGGAGCAGAAGCGCTCGTTGCAGATGAACTCCATCGCCGACGTCAAGACCGGGCCTGGATTCAGCGAACGCGGCGCCGCCCAGTAAGGGGGACAAGATGAATGAGAGGTGGTCACATCGGACCACCACGTATTGGCTGCCTCTTGTCAATGTTCTTCTTTTCGTCTTTTTGTTCTTGTTCCTCTGTTTCTTCTTTCTTTTTCTTCTGTTCTTCAATCGGCCACACCAGAGCTCCAATCCTCACCCAGATGGCAGCCTGATGGGCCCTCGTTGTGATGGTGTGGCGTCGAGTCTGGAATCACTGTGCTGTTGCGCGAAACACGGTGTGCGTGCGTTTGTATTGTCTACTTCTGGTTCTGGTTCCAGATTGTTCTTAAGGAAGGCGGTTGGCTTCTTTTCTGTGGGTTGAAAGGCGATCTTGTTCACATGAAGACACCCTCTGTTCACCTCTTTCTCGCTCACATCCACTTACACACACCCACTACCCTACAGACACAAGATGTTCCCCCCTAAGAGTTTGCACCGGGCTTCACGAGGATTGAGATGTGACGGAGACCATAAAATCATGATTCAGTACATAGCCTAACTGATAATGCTGTTCGATGAGCAAAAAACGAATGTGCCGGAATGGCGTCCGTGCTGTATGCTAACCACGCCCAATGCCTGAAACCCCGGGATATCAAATATGAACACAAGGAAAAGGGGAATCCAAAGAAAGAGAAACCGCGATACCACCCGCAAGATGATGAAATGCTCCAAATTCGCCTCGAATGATGACGATCGTGTGTGAGTCCCATCCCAAGTGCAATGCAGGAACAAGATTGGTGCGAAACGAAGGAGGCTGCAGTGATGAAGAACACTGAGAACGAGAAACCTACAGCAAGAAAGAACAAAAGCGAACGAGATGAGCATCCGACGGACGGTTAGAAACTAGTAGGCCCCTTGCCGTCGGCGCCGCCGGACTTGAAGTACTCGCTCACGACGCCGAGGCCGTACGATACCCCGGCGACCCACGTAGCACCGACGACCATCCGTTTGGCCAGCCGGGCCGGCTGCCGGCGCTGGCTGGGCTCATCCGCCGGGCGTGCACCAGGAGCCGTCGACGAGGAGGGGCCGTGGCTGGTGCTGCTGGCGGGTTTGTGCTGCTGCTGCTGCTGCTGGCTGACGCGGGGAGGAGGAGGCGGCCTACAGTCGACGGCCGGCTCGGGCTCATAGCGGACATAGCCTGTCGGCGACGCGAACTTGGCCGAGGCGGGTTCCCAGACGAACAGCTGCGATCCCGTCATGTCGATTGGGTTGACGCTTGGAGGAGTGTCCGAGGAGGCGTCTAGTGCTGATTGCGTCCTTGTTTCTTCAGGCGTTGGGGTGTTGGCGGTGGACCCTTGAATCTTGCGAAAGATGAGGATGTCGCCGCTGCCGGATACGATCTCGAATCCTTCTTCTTGGAGACGCGAGAAATAAGAGAAAAACTTGGTGGGGTGGGAAAGCTTCAGGAGGGCCTCGGCGGGCGGGAGCGCGGTGGAGCTGTCGGGCACGGTCGAGGTGGTCTCTGCGGTGGTTACGGACTGCGTCGTCGGGTCGTAGGCCAAGATCCTGTATACTGTTGGCCGCCGCTGGACCGACGCAGCCGGCGGCGTGGCTGCGGCCTCATCGTGAGGGCTGGTGGCCGGGTCGCCATACGTCCTGACAAAGGTCGGCCAGGTCAACACGCCGGCGCGCTCGTCGGCGTACGACGTCTCTAGTCCCTGCGGAGTTCTGGAGAAGGGGTCGAGGACGGCGCGCATCCTTTGGGAACCAGTCAGTCGGGATTGAAACGGGCCTCGTGGGGGCGGGGAGACGGAGGGCGTGGGAGCTTTACTGTTAGCGGCTTGTTCGGCTTCGGCGTCGCCTGATGATCCGAGGCCGGATGACGAGGATTGAGCAGAGTTCCCACTAGGGTCCTGTCGAGGGGTCTCGGGGATCGCGCCGAGCAGCGCGCGAGCGGCGGCTTGGGCGCGGACCTCGCTGGCGCGAAGACGGTCGAGCTCTGCCGCCTGCCGCTCCTCGTCTGTGGGCTCGGGGTAGGCGGGCAGGTCTTTCTGCTCCTGGACCGTGTCGAGCTCGCCCAGGCCCGCAGCGACCGCGTCGACCGGCTGGGGTGCCTTGCCGTCGGGCTCCCGGTACCTCACGCCGGCTTCATACTTTCCAAGGTCGGTGTAGGGCTCAGGGGAAGCAGCGGGGTCGGAGGCCAGAGCCTTGAGCGGCTTTCCGTCAGGCTCGAGGTGCCAGACAGGGCCGTACTCGTTGAGATCATCGTACGGCTGGCTCTCGTTGGCGGCTGAAGGCGGCTTGCCGTCGGGCTCCTGATACCTGACGGCCTTTCCGTACAGGTTCAAGTCTGTGTACTCGCTGGGCTCCTGGGCTGTTGGTGGCTTGCCGTCTGGCTCATTGTACATGAAAGCGCCGTACTGCGCCAGCTCGGCGGGGTCGTAAGACGACTCCACGTAGTCCAGAGGTTTTCCGTCAGGCTCATTGTACATGATGGCATTATACTGGGGAAGGTCGGTGTACGCCTCCTTCTCGAAGGGTGACACAACCTTGCCGTCGGGCTCGTTGTGCGCGACGGGCGTGTACTTGTCGAGGTCTTCATATTCAGCCGAGGGATCCTCGGGAACAGGCGTGCGTTTCTCCATGACAGGGTTGTACTGGTCAAGATCTTTGTACTCGGCTGAAGGGTCCTCAGCCACGGGAGTTCTCTTCTCCATAACGGGGCTGTACTTGTCGAGATCATCGTATTGAGAGGTTTCGCCCTCTTGGGCGGAAGGCTCCGGCTCGAGGACGGGCCTGTACCTGCTGAGGTCGGTGTATTGCTTGTCTTCGGGTTGCTCGGCCAGCGCAGCCGAGAGGTCGTCGACACCACGCTTCACCGTGTGAGTCTTGACAATCTCAGTGAATGCCTCGACGCCAGCTACCTTGATGCCGCTATCCCAGTGCCAGAATACGCCGCCATAGCTGGACTGGTGGGTGGTGCGTGTCTTGCCGTCGTCATCGATCTTGACTTGGCTGTATTGCCTCAGCTCCTCGGAAGTCGCAGGCATGTCCGTGTCAAATACAGGACCACCAATCTGCTCCGACGGCGACGCCTTGATCGAAGACTTGAGAACCTTTCGGTTCGTGATCGGGTCGATCATGTATTCAGGCTCGACAGTGGACTGCAGCACTTCCTGTGGCATCGTCTTGACTGATGCCTGCTTGGTGCTCCGTGTCGATGGGCCAGACGGCGGTGAAGCCGCTGACTTGGGTTGACTGGTTCCCGAGGTATTTGTGTCCTTGTGACCGAAGAGGAGGTTCTCAAGTGCGCCTCGCTCCACGGCCTCGATGTTGTCACCGGCCCACCCAGCCGTCTCGCCGGCACTTGAGCCCAGGGAGTCGGGCTTCTGGGCGCGCTGGTAGTGGCTGGCCATGCGCTTCTCGATCTTGCAGACGGGCATGGCATCGGGATGTTTGTCCCAGGCCAGTTTTCTGTTCTTGGCCTCGAGCTGCTTGTGCCTGTTGCGCTGGCGGCTCATGGTCTCCTGCGAAGACTCGTGGTCCAGGTACGAGCCGCGAGACCCATGGCGGATGCCACGCGTTTGGTCCAGCGAGCGCAGCATGACGGCGCTCGACCGGGCCAGGGAGCGGATGCCGGTGGCGCGGACGTGCATGGAGCACGCCGGGCGCGACGAGGAGGCGACACTGGTCAACATGGTGGAGGACGGCTCTACCGGTTCATACTACCAGTCGGGCTACCGACTCTGGAGGCATGTGTAAGTGGTTAATGGTCCTGCCAAGCCTACGTGGCGCTGGTGCACAATACAGGATAGGACACATTGTATATCCAAATGTTACATATGGCTCGACGGACATACTACTGGATGTATACATGCGGGAAAATTGTAGAAACAGACAGGGGAGGGTATAATAAACAATCGATTGGAGAATACGTAGTCAGCGAGACTAGCAAGCGGAACCAGAAACACTTACAGTACCGAAGGAGAAGGAGACTTGTGATGGACCGAAAGGCCTTGGTAGCATGAAAGGCAGGAAGACGCCCGTTGCTAGCAGGTTTTGGAGGAAGGTGTGTCGGGAGATGCCGCGTTGGTGTGGTATCACAGCGGAAGTGACAGCAAGGTCTGCGGAACGCGAGTAGATGCCGGCCACCTGCTAAGCGACCTGGAAGGGAGAAAAAAGGGGCCGGGAGAGGAATGTGGATGTTGAAAGATGGAGGGTGGAAGGACGTGGGAGATGAGTGTAAGTCGAAATCCGGGGATATCAGCAGCGGCAGACGTACATAAGAGGAAGGCAACAAACGAGCGTGGAACAGACGGCAGCGGGAGGGCAGCAAAAGCGACCCCTGGAGCATTGGCGAAACGCGCAGGTGTGCATTGCCAACCGGCTAGCGACAAGGACATCATGACGATCCGTCCGATCAGAAGCCAACCGGGGGGCCGCGCGTGGGCGGCCGTGGGTCCCGAGCACGGGGGCCTCGCTGGGATTGGCTCCTCTGAGCGCTCGGGGATGCACTATGACGTCGGCCGTCCTGCGGGGTAATCGAGATAAGCCAGGGAGAGGCGCCGACTTGGCCCGAAGGGCACCCCTAGGCCCACCAGGACGGCTGACTGTGTAGGGGTCTGACGGGGGGCCCCTGCGAGGCATCCCTGATGCCGGCCGGCGCGGGCTGCCTGTGGGCGCGGAAACGCTACGGGACACGGGCGGGTGCAGGGTCTGACTGGTCTGACTTCCAAAGTGCGAGAAGGGTGTTTGCAGGGACCTCCATGTGCTGTGGCTGGCTGATTGTGAGCAGCGTGAAGCCGCGCACTCCTGAGACGAAGGCAGAAATCGGAACGAGGGATGAGAGGCGTTCGGCCGGAGGCATTGATTGCGCCCCTAGTCTAGACTAGTTGGATCCGATCTTCTGTGCACTAAATTGGCACGCACAGCATCAATGACGAAGGGACCATCACCATGAGAGAGAGACACGTGTGCACACGATCTGGCATGATGGCCACTTGGGCTTGGGAACAGACATCCTCTTCCATGGCGCCATCCGCCGGCCCGCTTTAGCCGACTCACGAAACTGCACCCATGGGTGTGCTGATGGCCAAGGCGATAAGCAGAGGCAGGGTGGCAGCAGGCAATCAATGAACTGGGCATTTGTCGGGTGATATGCAGGGCTCCGGATCAGCACAGCACCCGACTTTTTACAGCCAGTCAACGAGCGCCCACCGCCTCCGGCAGACTGGCCAATTTAAATGAGCAACTGAGGTGAGGCCTGAGTGCTTTTGTGTTTCTGCTCTGTCGCTATGAGGAAGTGGTTTACGGCGGCGATCATTCGACGAAGCTTTCGGCTAGCGCGCTGAATGCTTGTTTGTCCGTTCTCAAAACCAAACAAAAGATGGTTCACTATTGAAAGGAGCACGACTTTTCTATGTTAATGACGATCCACGCCGAAGAAACCAATGTAATACTTCCATGGGCAGGTCAGCGCAACCTGGAACATGAGTGGGGGCTTTTGTTGCCTGCCCTGATTCTCTCTGGCCACCGAGTCAGGCACTTGGACGATAAGGACGAGGCAACCAAGACGACCACCAGAGGGTGGTGCTGGGTCACTCGAATCGGCAAAAGTGAAGCGATCGTGAGAACTGAGGATAGGAAAAATAAAGACAACTAAAGCCAAAAAAAAAAAAAAAAAAAAAACCCTAACCCCCTATAATTCGGCCGCCAGGATAGCCTACGACGCCTTGCCGCTCGAATCCAAGGCCACACTGGCGACGCCCAAACCGGCTGAGTCACCGGCGGCGACCCCGCCATCCAGCGCGATTGAGCTGCTCTGCGCGGATCTGCCTGAGCCTTCAAGTGCTCTCAGCCTGATGACAAAAAGAGCGCGCAGACCTTGTAGAAGGTTGATATGATGGGAGCGACCTCAATTTCCGGAGTAATTTTTGTGATTGCGCGTCGAATTGCTGTTGTCTGGGGATCGCGACCTTTGCATTTCGCCGTTGCCTTTGTTCAGCAAGCTCGCCTTTCAACGGTCGCTCCACCAAGCTACCCCACCAAATCACGTCACACAAGGCTGGACACGTTTGACATAGTTTGCGCCTCGCATCGTCAACCGCGGTGCGGGAGGGGAAAAAAAAAAAAAACTTCTGCAGTCCCTGGGAGCCGCCTCGACTTACTAGCTGCCCGGTAAAGACTTCGGAGTCGCATCCAACGGCCGGACGCAACGGAGATAGCTCTCTGCCAATGTATAGGACTGACTGGAGTCGCACTTTCCATGGCCGGATTTTGGCATCGTGACAACTCTCAACTCACAAACAACAACCCGAGATTAGGCAGGACTCCCAGGGCACAGCTCGAATAGCACACCAACCAACATACAAGCCCTGTTTCAAGCACCCAGCAACAATGAGCAGGTTCTCCGGCAAGTCCCGCGCCGCGGGTGGCGTCAAGGGCTTCTCCAGCCACTCCCCCAGTCCCTTCGGCGCATTCTCGTCCTCCTCAAGCGGAAGCCGCCTGTCGTACCTGTTTGAGCCGCCCGACTTGACCTCCGTCTCGGACCCCAACATCATCGTATCGCTTAAGAACGTTCTGAAGAAAGACAGCACCACCAAGGCCCGTGCCCTCGAGGAACTGGCATCGCACGCCCAGCCGCAGTCGCCTGCCTCCGCCCCCGCTGATGGCGTCGAGGATGCTGTCCTGGACGCGTGGGTCCAGATTTACCCGCGCACAGCCGTCGACAACTCCCGCCGCGTCCGCGAGCTCGCCCACTCGCTCCTGCTCGATCTTATGAAGTCGGCAAAAAAGCGCATGGAGAGGCGCATCCCCAAGATTGTCGGCCCATGGCTTGCCGGCACATACGACAAGGACCGCGTCGTCGCCCGCGCCGCCACCGACGCTCTGCAGTCCCTCCTCAACACGGACGAAAAGATAATTCAGTTTTGGAAGCGGTGCCAGTCCCAGATTCTCGAGTACGCCATCGAAGCCGTCCAGGAAACGCCCGACAGCCTGAGCGACGAGCGATCGACAACCAAAGACGATTCCGAGGCGAAATACCACAGGGTTCTCGGCGGCGGCTTGTCTCTCGTCATGGCGCTGCTGCAAAAGCTGGAAGTCGCCGAGATTCAAAAGAACCAGGAGGATTACGACAAGTTCTTCTCCCTGGATGCGGTCTGGAACGCGGCCACCTCCCAAGACGCCTTTGTCAGGAGGCAGTGCTACCAGCTCATCTGGCTGGCGTTGGAGACGCAAGAAGCCGCTCTAGATACGCACATCCCCAAGATCGGGAAGACCCTCGTCTCGGAGGCCCTCAAGAGCGACCAGACCGGCTCTGCGACAGATCTAGTCAAGGCCTTGTCCAGGTTAACAAAGCTGCACCCAGAAATCTGGGGGACGAAAAAGCCTCCACTATCAAGACTTCGCGTCTTCCTGGAGAAGGGGTCCCAGGGAAGCGCCACCCCCCCGGTATTCTGGCAGTCCCTTGACCAGCTCATCGCCGGTATGCCCCAGGACAGCCTTACGCCAGAGACGGCCGCAGATACACTCAAGTCCATCAGGACTGGCATCTCGAGCCGGAGCGAGCCTGCCGCCGCCGCTCTCGACGCTTGGTCTACGTATCTGTCTGTGTTCAGGCGACTAGCCCCGAAACTCACCCCTGAAGAGTCGCGCTCTAGCCTGGCCGCCGAATACATACAGCCCCTGGTTGAAGACTATGTGCACACCGAACGAGTCGCCAGCCGCTCCGCAACGCAGCTGAGCATTGCAGTCCGCGCAATGCTGATGCTGTCTAGCCTGTGCGACCCGGTCATCACCCAGGTTACCAAGGATATGTTGACCGCCATCACAGACCAACTTGTCGAGAATCTGCAGAGCTCACTTTCTGAAGCACCCGAAGACTATGACAAGGCCCAAAAGACTCTCGCCGACGAGTGCACCCGCTTCTTTTCTCTAGCTGGTGGCATCCACGAGAGGACCAGCTCAAGCGCCGCAAAAGAATCTGCTGAACGGGCCGTCGATATTGCATCACCACCAGCAGCAAAGGTGCTCCTTGGCGCCATGAAGGTTCTTACGGAGGGCAACTACAGGCCGTTCGGAGCTGCCTCGGTCCTTGATGCTGCACTTTCGAAGTGCTCATTCCTGCTCACGCGCGAAGACGTCATGCCCGTCGTCAAGGGTCTCTTCCCAGTCGACTGCCAAACGATGATGGAGACGCTGCTGTCGTCTGGTTCCGCACCGTTTCTCCTCTCCTGCCTCGCATCCCTTGTCGGCCTCGACGCCTGGGACGATTACTGCAAGTCAACCTGGGCTGCGATCATAGGCTCCCTCCTGAGCCACCCAGACCAAAAGGTGTCGACCCAATACATAACCAAGCTGGTGTCTCAGCAATCAGCTGCGCCGCTCGCATGCCAACAGCCATCGCTCCAGGATTACCTGAAGCACAACTGCCTGGAGTGCGCACGAGGAATAAATAGCAGCTGGGAGTTATTCGAGGCCTGCTTCACATTCGACATCCTCGCACCAGAGGTGGTCAACGAGACCGTTCGGGGTCTCTGGGCGGTCTTCGAAAACCAACCTGAGACTGACGTCGAGTCTCCTCTTAAGGCACTAGAAATAGTTGCCCAGCGGAAGCCATCACTTCTCACGGATAACAGCGATTTGCATCTGGGATTAGTCGCCAAGCTTCTGTCGCTGGCCGAGATCTCTGATCGGGAGCTTTCGAGCCAGGCTGAGCGAGTGAGACTCCTCTTGGAGCCCCACACCGACGGTGGCCCTCCGCTCGTCAGGATCATCCAGGAGAACCTCGAGATGGCAAGCCCAGCGTCTCTCGGGGTCGACACTCTGGTCGATCAGGCTTCAAAAATGGCTCAGATGCCAGGTGTCTCCCTGGAAGAACTCTTCCCCAGCACTACGACGTGGCTTGAGCAACTCGTCCTTTTTCTTGACAGCAGCCTCAACCCATCGCTGTCTCTAACCAGCGATCTGGGCGGCGTTTACTTCCTGGGATCAGCAAACCATAGACGTGAGCATCACTATCATCTTCGTGACCGGAAAGGTCTCTCGGTACCGGCCCGGATGGCGGTCTACACGATCAAGCTTTTATCGTCCGACCTCAGAATCACGTCTCTGCCAACAGAATTCCAGGTGGAGCTGCTCTGCTTGCTCTCTCTGGTCGAGCTCATCGTTGCCGACCAGATTGTGCTCATGGACGAGGACAAGATGTGGGCGAGCCTTGCTCAGCCAGACGACCTGACAGAGGCTGAGGAGCTGGTCTCATCGACGCGCAGGATCATCAACGACATCATCGTTACCACCGATCCTGGTGAGAGTGGAGTCCCGGCTAAAGAAGGTGTCGTTGGGGAGCTGGTCAAGATCCTCCTCGGGCAGTCCCAAACGCTGTCCCCGCTCGCGGTCTACAGCGCAAGGGCGCTGGCCCAGACCCTCCGGACACTAGCCGAGCGACACGGCTTCCGCGCCTCGCAGCAGGAGTCGTGGATCTCAAGTCTGGGCATCATGAAAGCGACGCCTGCCACAGTTCTGCCCTGTGCAGCCATCCTCTCGGGCTATGGCGAGCTGCTGGCTTCATCTACAGTCGTTGGCATGACGCTCAACCGCCTCGTCAGCGATATAGCCTACGCCAAAAGCCCGGACTCACTCCAGACGCTTCTGACGCTCATCCTCTTCAACGCTTGCATGCCAATCTACACCGTGGACGGGCCGCCAGTCGCAAACAACCGTCTCGTGTTTGCTGTCAAGCAGATCACGTCTTGGTTCGACAACCCTGATATCCTCGGTAGCAAGATGGCCACAGAATGCTGTCGTGCCCTAGGCCATCTCTTCCCATGCATAAAGGATGTCTATGGATCATACTGGGAAAAGGCCCTTGGGTTCTGCCGTCACCTGTGGGACAAGGCTGCAAGCGAAACAGGTGATCGTCGGCTGCCATACATCCACGCCTCGCTCAGGCTTGTCAACCTGCTCGAGGCTTTCGATGAGCCCAACGACGACCTTGCCGACGCACTCATGTCGTTTGCTGTGGACAAGACAGACGGGTTGCTCCAGCTCTTGAGCCTACACGACGGCGCGACATCGCAGCCATCCGAGATGGTCAACGCTCTTCTGTGCAGGCAAACGGAACGAATCCCGCTGGATCACATAAAGGACCTTGGCAGTATCTACGGCTTGATGGACTCGACATCGAGGGACGTACAACGGGCCGCCTTCGGTCTTCTTCACCGGAAAATCCCCAGCGAACAAGCACGGCTTTCTGAGGAAATCCTCTTGGAGAAGACCAAGCCGCACTTGCCGGCCGAGCTTCTCTCGCTGCTGCTGGACCCGCCAACCCTGGAAACATTCCACGACGAGCTTCTTCTCGGGTTCCCGGCGCCCGTGCGCGGATATCTTCTCACATGGCTCGTCATATTCGACGCCTTTGGTACCGCAGCATTCAAGCTGAGAAGCGAATACTATGAGAACCTCAAGGCTACTGGCTCGCTAGGTCCCTTGTTGGACCTCACCTTCGACGTGCTCGGACACTCGGTGGCGCATCCTCTGAACCTCGACAAGGCTCGCATCGCTGTCGAACAGATCATGTCGTACGATATCAAGCTCGCCGAGGCGGAGACGGAGGAGCAGAACATGCACTGGCTATTTGTGCACGTCTACTACCTGGCTTTGAAGTACGTTCCCGGCCTCGTCAAGTCGTGGTACATCCAATGCCGATCAAAGCAGACGAGGATCGCGGTCGAGACCTGGACGACGCGATACTTCTCGCCGCTCATCGTCGCCAACACCCTGGACGAGGTGGTCAAGTGGAAAGATGAGCAGGAGCCGCCCGAGGACGACGAGAAGGAGCTTATCATCAAGACCAGCAAGCGGGGGCGCGAGGTGACGGTGGGATACCAGGTGGACGAAGACGAGGCGGCGATCGCGATCCGGATGCCCGAGTCGTACCCGCTCGACGGAGTGTCGGTGGTGTCGGTCAACCGGGTGGCCGTCAGCGAGAAGAAGTGGCAGTCGTGGCTCATCACGACTCAGGGAGTCATCACCTTCTCGCACGGCAGCGTCATCGACGGGATCACGACGTTCCGGCGCAACGTGATGGCCATGATGAAGGACCAGAACGAGTGCGCCATCTGCTACTGCTTCGTGTCGTCGGACAAGCGGCTGCCAGACAAGCGGTGCGGGACGTGCAAGAACCTCTTCCACCGCTCGTGCCTGCTCCAGTGGTTCCAGAGCAGTGCGCAGAACACGTGCCCGCTGTGCCGGAACCCGATCGAATACGGCGCCGCCAAGCGCTTCACGGGCTACATGTGAGGAGGCGGAGGTTGAGGGTGGACGGCAGTTGAGCGCCGGTGTTTGTTTGTGTCGTTGAGAAGAATGAAGGATCAATCTGTGGTTTGGCAAGTGGCGGAGACATTTTGATTCTTTCCTCTGTGACTACCAGCGTTTGGTCTACTAGGAGTGGTCAATCAGACCATGGAATAGCGTTGAAGAAAATGAGGCAATCACAAAAATTGTGTTGTCTGTTTGAGCGGGGGTCAGGATCCTTTCGGGATAGGGCTGACTGCCCGGGGGAGACGATAAGCGCAAGGTGACAATGCAAGACGTATAAAGACTAACGAATCCCCATGACCTGCCATTTCGTTCATATGTGTTTTTGACTCGACTCATATTTAGGCTGAAATCAGTGCGAACTTTGACTTTGGATGACAGCTGACAGTAGCTGACTGGCGGCGGACGCCCTGACACGACGCCTCCAATTTCAAAGTTTGTCCAATCAGGATGCCAGGCGCCGACGCCATCCTCCAAACCATCGGGCTGGCGACGGCGGCCTACGTCGGCTACAAACTCTACGACTTTTTCGCGCTGTGGCTCCTCCCCAAAGTGCCGCTCACGCGCGACTACTACCACGACGGCCCCGATAACGGCAAGGACAAGGGCAGGGACGGCGGCGGCCCAAAGGCCTGGGCGCTCGTGACGGGCGCGTCGGCGGGGATCGGGCTCGGGCTGGCGCAGGAGCTGGCGCTGCTCGGCTTCGGTGTCGTCCTGCTGGGCCACCGGGCCGACGAGCTCTCGGCGGCGGCGGACGCGATCCGGGCCGAGGTCGGCTTCTCTTCCTCTTCTTCGTCCGACAATGACAGCGACGGCGACGACCCGGTCCGGACCGTCGTGATGGACGCTTCCAGCGCGACCAGCGACGGGATGGAACGCGCGCTGCGGGGGCCTATTTTTGGCGAGCTCAATATTACGATGCTTGTTAACAATGTCGGCGGGCAGGCGGCGCCCAAGGACCCGGTCTTCCAGCGGCTCGACGGGTACAAGGCGGCCGAGGCGGACGCGATCCTGGATCTGAACGCGCGCTTCATGCTGCGCCTGACGCGGATGGCGCTGCCGTCCCTCATCGCTGCCACCGCTGCTGGAGATGGTGGTAGGAGGAAGGGCCGCGCCCTGGTCCTCAACGTGGCGTCGGCGGCCGGCCTGACGGGCGTCCCCGGCGTGGCGACCTACTCGGCCAGCAAGGCGTTTGTGCTGTGCCTCACGCGGGCCGTGGCGCGCGAGATGGCGGCCGATGAGCTGGCGGTTGATCTTGTGGCCGTGGTGCCGGGGGATGTCAGCTCGCAGGGCAACACGGCCGCCATGGCTGGCTCGCCGGCGGCGAGGGAGTACGCGAGGGCGGTTGTTGCGAGGGCGGGACGGGCGGCGCGGAGGGGCCAGAGGGAGTTGATTCCGTGGTTTGCGCATGCGGTCCAGCTGGGGTTCTTGGAGGGCGTGCTGCCGGCGTGGGTTGTGGATCGGATCATGGTCGGTGTTATGAGGACTAAGAGGGAGGCGGTTTATGAGCCGTGGGGGAAGGGGGTGGAAAGGTCCAAGGAGGATTGATTGGTCTGGTAGAAGGGTTTCTAGGTCGTCGACTCTATTACCCTTTCAACGTCAACAAGCAGGCAGGAGTGAAGGCAGATTTGGGATAAATGACAAATTCTCGGTGTTCTATTTACTCCGTATGTCACGTCTAGGCTATTACCATCGGCCGTATCATCAATCTTGGCCTTCTATTGACAAAAAATGTGCCCACATCAACCTCCCCGCCATGGATAGCGGCAGCCAGAACTCTCATGAACGTGTTTTTGATCCACCAAAGCCCACAAGCCGCCTCACCAGCCGACGCAGCAGAGGGATATCTCGGCCGTTAGCCGAAGACTTACTCTGCTGGCCGGGGACAGCTTTGGTGCCGCTATTCGGGGTATCGCACGTCTGCTGTTTAGCTGGGTGCTCCGTCTGCACCGGGTTACAGCCCGGCAGGCTCGGCAGACCCCCACCGAGCACCTGCTCCTTGTACTCCTGCGGCTTGGTGCACTTGTTCATCTTGGCCACCGGCTGCAGGTGGTCCTTCAGCGCCGGGCAGTCCTCGGCGCCGCGGATCTCGCCGCGGCAGCCGTCGATGGCGTCCTGCAGGACCTTTGTGTCCCAGCCGTTCAAAAAGTCGCCGTGGTATCCGAACCCGGTCTGGTCGCCGTGCGAGAACACAAACGGCTGGTCCGACCCCTCGGGCCCCCACTGGCTGTCGAAGGCGTCGGCGCGGTAGATGATCTCGTAGAAGAGGTACATGATGCGGCGCGGGTGCGAGTCCGGGCAGATGCCGTTGTCCATGTCGGACGGGTATGCGACGTGGCTCCTGTGGTCGGGCGAGTTGACGTTGACGCCGTCCCAGCACGACGGGAACGAGACCTGGACGCGCAGCCCCTCGGGGCACTTGCGGTTGGGCAGGAACGAGGTCAGGCCGTGGTCACCGCTTGGCAGGCCCAGGCAGGCGAAAGAGATGGCGCGTGCCCGCAGCGTCGACTGCGCCTCTTTGTTGCCGACGTCGACGACCAGGCGGCGCGCCCAGGGGTCGCCAGCCATCATGCGGAAGCCGGGAGGGAAAGCGGCGATGCCCTTTGCGTGGTCCGTGTCCCGCTCGTCCTCGCGCTGCAGGTAGTAGACGAGCATGCCGCCCGAGTTGGGGACCGAGGAGAAGCTGCCGTTCTGGTGGCGGAAGTAGAGGGCGGGCGCCCAGTAGTTGGACAGGTCGGCGGTGATGGCGCACGAGGTGCAGGTGGAGTTGAGGGCGTCCTCGTACGTCATGGCAGACGAGAAGGCGTTGCCGCCCATGACGGTATGCACGTGGCCCGAAGGGACCTTGCCCGGGCTGGTGATGGGGTCGACGCGGTCGACGACGACGGGGTTGCCGCAGTTGAGCACCCAGAAGGCGGCGGCCGGGGGGAGGGCGGTCGACGCCCAGCTGAGGAGGGCCAGCTTACCAACGTGGAGTTTCATGTTGACTGGATATCTAGCCTGCGGTCTTGATACTGGTGTATACTTGGGGAAGGTTACTCGGGGAAGGAAAGCGGTGGCGCGTTATTCGTCCCGATATAGCCAGTATCGGACCCAGGACCTGGTTGTCTGTGAACGGGTTCTGAGTCCACACAGAAAAGCAAAGTGAATGAGGAAGGAATGGAAGGCGCCAAGTGGCGTCCTCCCTAAGGTCCTGGGAATTTAAAGAAGAGATGCGACGCAAGCTAGCCGGCCAACAAAGAGCGAGGCAACGAGGGAGGAGGAGGGAGGCGAGGTCGCAGACGAGACAATGGTCAAGACAGCTCACATGGGGCCCACGCGAGCCGATAAAGAGCGGGCGAACATGACTCCATGTTTTCTTTGTTGGAATGGTCTCAAGGACAAACTTTTTGCGGTGCGAGCCACTTTGGAAGGCGAAGTTGGTGGTTGTTGGTGGCGGGTGTTGGTTTTGCAAGTTTGGACCATCCGCATCACATTCCTGTCGGTCTCAGTCCGTCTCCACATAGTCCAGCGGCACATACAAACACATACTATTGTTGGGAAAAATCTCTCGTGTGACGGCGACGATTTACATGCGGCATTCCCGGTCCCGGCATAGTGGGATATGTGAGCGGCGGCCCGGACGCGGAGCAAGTTCGACCAACAGGCGGCGCAGTCGGCACCTGATGCTGGACCAAAGGCTTCAGGACGGCTGGGCCAGCGTAAAGATGCACGCTAGAAGTCTTCCAGCTTGTGCACTCCATACGCGGGCTCCTCGTACGGATGCGCCCTGTGGACACGACGCGAGTCAGTTGAGTTGAGCCAGCGCCGCAGGGGCAGCCCGCTTTTCAGGAGTTGAGGCTCCAAAAACTCACCCCTTAGAATCTCGCACTTTTCCTCGGCAACCTCCTCCAAGCCGCCGCCAGTCTGGCCGATGTGCGGGTTGGCAGCCGCGCCGGGTTTGAACTGGCCCGTGCCCGGCGTAGTGAAGCAGCAGTGTGTGTACTCGCCAATGGTGCCCGCGCCCGTCGCGAAGATGGCGGCCTTGACTCTGGGCAGGTCGGCGGGCGGGGTGAAGAAGATGAGTTTGCACCGGCTGTCGTCGCTCCTCGTGGAAGAAGACAGTCTGGAACTGGTGCTGGGGATATGGTAGGTGGATGGAAGGGCCCGCAATGCCTGTGCCTGCTGCATGCAACGACGGCTGGGGATGCTGATCATCGGTCCCGATTGAGCCTCTGGGTGTAGTCGGCCCATAGCTTTAGGTTAACCTTGATAAAACGCTTGCCGAGATTTTCCCCAGGCGACACGACGGGACGGCGGGGCTGTCAAAGGAGCCCAGCCTTGGCGCCTATGACGTCCGTATTGCTTCTCGAACCTTTTCTCCAGGCGTCGGCTAGCCGGCACTGCCGCGATGGGGCTGCTCATCGCCAAAACCAAGGTCACCACACCAGCCAAGCGCCAAAAATCTCCCCCTTGGAGAGTTGGCACTGGCACCGGTGGAGATGGCGATGATTTCATCCGGCCTCCTTTTCTCTCCTTTTCGGCGTCTGCCCATCGCGGGCTGTATTTATCTTGCCACTCCCGCCTTCTCTCCGTCCTTCTTTTCGATGCATCCAGATCATCCCCTCCGCTCGGCGTATCAACTTCCCCAGAGCTCCAGTTGTTCCTGTGGATAACACTACGCCTTCGACAACCATGTTCTGGATCCGCATCGCCCTCGCATCAGCCGCCCTGGCCGCCCTCGGGCTTGCACAGGACGAGCCCAACGAGGGCAACCAGTACACGACCGAGACTCTGCCCGGAGTCACGCCGTCTAGCGACTGCAAACCCTTCCACATCTTTGTTGCCCGGGGCAGCGACGAGCCCTACCCAGGCCGCGCCCACAAGCTCCTGGCCAAGCTGTGCACCGATCCGGACAGCGAGCTCCACGGCGGTGGCTGCGGCTACGAGGACATCATCTACCCAGCCAACCCCAGCGCCGATGGCAAAGACGCCTGGTGTCTCTCAGCCACAAAGGGGGCCGAGGCCGGACAGCGGCAGATGACCGACTACGCCAAGAAGTGTCCCGATTCGAGTCTGCTGCTTGTTGGGTATAGCCAGGGTGCAGCAGTTGTTGGTGATATCCTTGGCGGTACTGGTGGTCCCATCTGGGAATGTGTGCAGCCCGAACGCCCTGGTCTCAGCCGGGCCGAGGTCCCAGGCTCTAAAGGTAGACCCCACTCACCATTTCTTCTGTGCCCCTGGAATGTGTGACCTTCTCCCTTGCGTCTTTTGCATGCACGCTAACACCAAATCAACAAACAGTTGCTGGAGTCCTCATGTTCGGGTCAGTTAAGCATACGGCCAATGAGACATATAACATCGGAGGGGCATCGGATTTGGACGGCGTCAGGGCGCGCACTGGCGAACACCTTGAGGGCCTGCGCCAGTACGCCAACATTACACGCGACTACTGCAACTCGGGCGACCCCATCTGCGCCGTCGAGACCGAGGACGCCGAAGGCAAGCACCACTGGAACTACTTCGAGCTTTACACCAACGAGACTACCGAGTGGTTGGCGTCTACCGCCCGCAAGGAGCGCGCCAACCAGCCTGCAGATGCCAAGGAGTCGAGCGCCTCGCGGAGTATTGTTGGCGGCGCTGCCACGTCCTCGGTCTTCTTGACTGCTTTAGGAGTCGCGGCAGTCTCGCTGTTTTCTCTCGTCTCGTGAACAGCTCTATCTGCGGCTGCGGCCTCGGCCTTCCTCTTTACGACGCCATGAGCTCTACTCTCGTACATACTGCCGCCATATCTGATCTTTGTTTGTAATGCTTTAATACCCACCTAGATAACCGGGTTCCCACCCCCAATCGCCTCCCTGCCAGGCACGGCGTGCTGGCCGGAGGTATCTTTAGCCGACCACCTCCCTTTTGAATTTTTTTTTCAGTGCACACGATCGCGCGGCCGTTGGATCGGCGGCTTACTCCTCGGCTCTCTACCTTGTTGGTTACCCAAGCGCTCCCTTGCCTCAATATTGCATGCATCTCACCGCGGCTACCGGCATGTGTCACCCTCGATTATGCCGATTAGGCGGCTTCGAGCTCTTGCCTGCTCTTTTTTGTCTTTTGTTGCGCGGTTGATTGCAGACCCCCTCCTCTCCCCGGTCACCGCTCGTCCGCTACCGCAGACCGGGCCTGATTTCTGGCCCGTGCAAGAACTCTTCGCCCACCTTAGCTTCCACGGCCAGCCCTCTTCACTAATCATCACGTCGACCTCCCCCTCCTCTCGCCGGACATATGTCTCCTGGGCGTGTCTCACCGCCCGTAGAGATCGACGTACCCGTTCGAGGAACTAGTTCGCCGACTCGAACTTTGTTGTGTCGCTATCTCGGTACAAGAGGTTGGCCCCCGCTAACTAGGGTCAGCACCTCACTATGTTCTTGCCTTCGTTTTGTTCAAGTCCGAGTACACCCCCGAGGATCCAGGCTCAAATGGCCTAGGCGGTGCATTTCTGGGGCCCCTTCCTCACCTTTTCTTTTCACGCCTCGGACGCTTTCCGTGTCACACCAGGAAGCCTTCAAAATCTTGAGAGAAGCTCGTACCTCGTTTGAATGTCCCAGAAACAAGGTGTGTATCGAGATCCAGAGCCATATGCGATCCCTCGGCAACCGTGAGGGGCTCTTTCTCAGCAGCTGACCATGCGGGCTCCCGGCCGAGATTCTGTGGACGGCCGGCCGTAAAGGGAGATCATTTCCCAAAATAGCCTCGACCTCCAAAGCCTGGCCAGCACAGTCCCAACTGGGGGACGCGTGCAGGCGCGCGGGGATGCATGCTTCACATTCCCATTGGGTGGCACGACGAAGGGGCAACTTGACGGCAGACAGCGCCTGCCCCCGGGCCCGTGAGACAAGCAGGCAGCGAGACACAGAATTTTGGTGATGAAGTATGCAAGAGTACTCCCACCAATTCCAGTCCAGGAACATGTTCGCTGGCTGGGCTTGTTGTCTTTCGGGATTGCTCGACGTTCAAGTTTGTGGAACGTGACAGGTGACATTTCGTCCCAACACGGCATCATCCAGGCTCGATGAGGGGGCTTCTTCTCCTTTTCCAAGAGCATGTGTGGGGGGACAGATGACATAAATCTAACCGAGCTATGAAGTAACCGATCTCACCTGCAGCCTTTTTCCTGGAAGACGATCACCGATAAGGTTAATAATTGTCGAAAAGAGACCCTCTATGGTTATCCTAATCGAGTAGCTAAGACAAGGCTGGGCGGGATAAGCGCTTGTCAGCGCGAGCTTGCCGTGGCCAACACGTTGGGAGGAATCCGGGGTTACTGGGCTGCATTATCCCCGAAGCAAAAGAACATGTCTAGCCGACCCGATCCTGGTCTCGGATCTCCACCGGGTTCTGGCTGGACGAGCCCCATTCCTATTTTGGAGGAGTGAGGGCCATGGGTTGCCCGATACCATGGGCCCCGGAGCTCGGCTGTCCGCATACATGTCTCTCCACGCGGCTCTCGAGGGGGCCGGTCAGCACCGTCCCCCTCCTCGACACAGCCGTATTGCTTTCCGAATCGAGATATCAGTCTCCTTAGGGCCCAGCAAACGCCCAGTCACCTTTTCCACCCTCGCCGTCACCCCCGCCCCCGTCATCACAACTGTGCCTCTACCACTTACACCTCTCCCACGTCGTTGTCAGTCGAGACATGCATGGCCTGCCCTCCCTTGCCTGACGTGCACAGCAGTCGTGACTTGGCCACGCCCCGTTATTGACTCCCCAATCATTCCTCCTTGTTTTTCTGTGGATATCCGGAGAACAGTCTCTCTTTATATAATGGCACACATGATTCGAAACAGCTCCAATCAATCTCCCACCTCACACCTTTCCCACCTCACGATCCCTCCAACGACGCACAAACCGGCCGCCTGTGCAGCCACCCTCTCACGCCTTGTCTCTCGGGCAGCCACACAGGATCCAGACCGAGACCGTATCATAGAAACCATCTTTCAGCCATGAGCAGCCCACAGATGGCCAACGCGCCAGCCGACATCAATGTCCGGCTAGCCAAAGAGCTCCGCGGCCGCACCATGGTCGTCCCCAACATGCTAGGCGACCTGCTGCAGGGCTGGCCTTCGGGCCGTGTGAACCCTCACTACGTGCGTCTCAAGCACGTCCTCGAGGGTATCCTGGACTGGTAAGCATACCCTAGAGGGCGTCCATTCCTCGTGAAACGTTTTATCAAAAAGCCCCCCTTGACTGAACGTTTTTGATCGATACTCCGAACCACCCCCTCGACAGTTCCGTCCCAGAAGCTTGGTACAGGGAGAAGCTCAACGATAGTGACTTTGCTCTCTTCACAGCCATGTGAGTTTTAATCTTCAGCTAGCTCTGGCGGAACGGGGACTACGCCGAGGATAAAGGTTATTCACAACCGCTTCGCCCCCGACCCTCAGCTGGCACCCCGACGCATCCTGGGAGGACCTCCACACCATGGGCCTCCTCTCGCTCTGGGCCTTTGTGTGGGACGACACCTTCGATACGGGCGAGCAGGACATCGCGGGCGACTACGAGCGCGCCTGCGTCTTCCGCGCCCAGACCCTCGCCTACTGCCGGTACTGGCTCGGCCTCGAGTCCGCCAGCGTCTCGCCGTCCGAGTTCCCGACCTGGCCGTCCTGCTCCTCCGCTCCGTCATCATCGTGGCGCGGATGCCGCCGCGTGCTGGACCGCGTGCTCTCGTGGCTCGGCTACCGGCTCCTGCCGCCGCCGCCGCCGAACGCGGGGTGCGCCATCTTCAAGGCCCTGGGCGAGAGGCTGTGCGCCCGGTTCGACGAGAAGCAGCGCAGGCGCATCTATTCCCAGATCAAGTTCTACGTCGACTCGACCGAGGAGGAGCAGAGGCTGCGGATCCACGGGTCTATCCCGACCTACGAGAACTACTTGAGGATCAGGCAGGGCACAACGGCGTTTCGTATTTTCGGCCTGACTGGAGAGTAAGTCATGTTTTTTTTCCCCGGCTCAATCCCTCCACGCCTCCATCTCTTGTTTTGTAACCCAAAGAGATATGATCTGACCAGCTCTGTTCGTTCTTGACAGGATCGCGGCGGTGACAAACATCCCGAGTACCATGATGGACTCTCCCGAAATGGGCACCATCATGACCGAGTCAAACCTGGGCATCATCATGTTAGTCTGCCGAAGCCCGGCTTCTCTGTTTTAGCAAGCAATATGGCGATACCTAACCAAGGAGGGTGATATTGTATGTCGCAGAATCAACGACGTCCTCTCGCTCAAGAAGGAAATGGTCAGTATGAGCCCCAGGCACGCGACGGAGGCCGTTCGAAAGAAAGAAAGTTCGCATGGGCCGCTAATGTTGGATCGGACGATGTAAACCAGGCCACCCTCTCCATGATTAACATAGTCCCGGTCATGTACCACCACGGTAACAAGTCCCTGGACGCCATCATCGGGTCCCTCGCTTCGGAGCTGAAGGCGTCCCGGCAGCGCTTCGAGACGGCCGCGAGCGCACTGGCGCAAATGGCGGCTCGCGAAGAGGCCCGCAGCGGCGACAAGACTGGGAAGCACGACCTGCAGGACGAGCTTCGGCGGTTTCTCGATATGATCAAGACCTCCATCACTGGCACTTGGGAGTACACGTATGTCTATCGCGCCCCCTTCCCGGACCCACTACGGGTGATGCAGCGGTTAGGCCTCCCGGTGGTGAGCGCGCACATAAGCTGCTTGCGAGCCTGGAGAACGAGCCGGTGCCATCTTTCGTTCTCAGCTTCCAGGTATTTTAGGATAAGTCAGTTCTAACTCTGATACTAACCTGACTCAAACCACAGGGTAACCGTTCCTCGATACGGCATACACAAATACGTCAAGCTGGACGGGACGGTCGAGATCACGCTTTGAAGAGGTTACTGCCATGAAGCAGTTGCGTGAACCACCTCAGGAGCACAATTGCAAGGTGGAGTCGCCAAGGGGCCGATCCGGAAATAAAAGTACACATGATGCGCTCGCTTTATGCTTCTATTTACAGTATCTTATCCACTTCTAGTCCTTTTCCAGGCTCGGGGTTAGGCGCGGAACGACAGGCTGAGGGGCCGGTAAAGGTTGAAGGCCGGGACAGGTTCCCGAAGACCTGGTCGACCGTAGTGGGTCTTGGAAGACGAAAGGGCATCGGGTGATGACGAGAGGCGTATGCACATGGAGGAAGTATACATATACAAGGATCGTATCTTGAGAGGAAAATACACACGGGGCGCCGGGGAGGTCTCGATTCGGCCTCGTTTTCGCCGTTGGGTTAATTGGTCTACATATACTCCCACCACCGTAAATTAGCCCAGCCCAGCAGCAAACAGACCTCGAGACTCGGGTCTGGATCTCATCGAGGTTTCCCAGCTCCCATGTCGCCACCGGCAATCGTTGCCGCGAAGTGGTGTGGCTTCGGCGCGAGACACGACGGAGATTTTCTGTCTCGACAGGCGTCCCTTATTAGCGCCGTGCGCCGAGTGCACCACCAGAGCTCGTCTGAGCCTCACGGGGCGGGCAGTGCAAGACGCTGCAACCCGGCCCAGAGCGGTCCAGCGCAGGCCAAAAATAGAAACAATGGACTCAAACAGACACAAGCTACAGCTCGCCCAGCCCCTCCCTCGAGCCGACCTGCAGCGCCGGGAGCCGCCTGTCTCCAGCTTTGAACTGCAATCCCCGAGTCCTGACAATCACTCCCGCTTCTCCCCCACACGCGACCACAACGGGAGCGATGGCGGTGCAAGGCCGATAGGAACAAGGCGCTGACACACGCTGCAGCTGCAGCAGGAAGCTCTATTCCCACGTGTCTTGATCAATTGGGTCCTTCCCGAAAGCGGGCTGGGTGCATGCGGGCGGTGTTGACAGACGATCGCCTCAGTCTCGCGACCTCTCGTGCATCTCCCACTTTGGTCTTGGATCTGACCCCCGCCGATAAATTAAAGCCGGGCACGCCGCCGCCCCCATCCCATCCCGTTGGTGTCTGCTCGTATCATCCATCCCGATCAACTCGCTCCTTGCAGCCCACGCGGCACTGTCCCCCATCTTCCTTCCTCCCTTTAGACCAAAACCTCGCCGTCCAAAACCAACCCCTCCCGGCACGGGAGACTTGGGTGGAGCGGGGTAGCAACCCGCGGACAAGACACCAACCTGACCGGACCCCAGAACCGGATGACACCACCGTCCCCACCGGCAAAATGTCCGGGCTCCGGCGCTCCAACTCGTCGGCCATCGGCAAGCTGTTCCTGAACGGCAAGTACTCAGACCTCGTCATCAAGTGCCAGGGCGCCGAGTTCCGAGTCCACCGGGCCATCGTCTGTCCGCAGTGCCCATTTTTTGATACGGCCTGCAGTGGAGGGTTTAGGGTGGGCAATCACTTCTTTTCTTTCTCTCTCTCTCTTATTACTTCGCATTTGTCTTTCCCATCCAGCCCTGGCCCTCGTGACCACATCGTGTGAATGAACTTTGATGTCTTTTCCGTTCAAAACTTCTCCTCGATATACCCAGCACTTTTCGTCTCTTCTCAGTCATTGTATGCATCCCGACCGTCGATCACTCCTCATTTTAGCCAACCAACGATAAATCCCCGTTGCTGATTTACACGCCCCTCGTGGGCAGCCAGGAGGAATATGAGGGCATCATCGAACTGCCAGAGGACCAGCCAGATATAGTACAAAAATTCCTCGAGTTCTTGTACACCGAGGACGTGGCCGATCCCGACTTTCTAGAAAGCTCACCAACAACACCCGCCTCACGGTCAAGCCCGCGCCTGGGGTTCCAGCTTGCCATCGCGGGGCTGCCCGCCGACGAGCACCACCACCACGAACAGCAAGGATCGGCACGCCATCACCAGCAGCAACACTCGACAAGAGGCCAAAGAAACACAAGAAGCCACTACACAGCAAGCGGCTCCTCAGCCTCGGTCTCAGCAACACCAGCCATGCACCACGGCGAGCCGCCGACCCCAAGCGGCAACGCGATCGAAAGCCTGTACTCGTACATGCGGCTGTACGCCATCGCGGACAAGTACGGCGTGCCCGCCCTGGCCGACCTGGCCGCGGACCGCTGGGAGCGCGTGGTGCGCAGCGGCCGGCGCGGCGGGTGGCGCAGTGTCCTCGACTGGGGCGCCGACCCGCGCGTGGCCGACGTGCTGCTCGAGCTGTTCGACTCGACGCCGCCGTCGTGGACCGTCGCGGCCACCTCGGCCACCTCGCACGAGGACAGGCTGCGGGGCCTGGTGTGCGACCTGGTCGCGTCGTGCTACGCCGCCGCTAGGCAGAACGTCCGGCCTGTCATGATGGCGCACCCCGAGTTCGCGGTTGGGGTGCTGGATAGGGTGATGGGGATTACGGATGATCCCCCTGACATGGGGTTTTTGCCTCCTTGAGGGTGGGAGTTAGCTGTTGATGGAACAAGTTTCTTATGTTTCTTATGTATTATTTTTCAAGGCTCTTTCAGCGGGAGGGACCGTGTATTTGAGTGGTCTAGACATGTGAGCCTCGGTTCTTGGGAAAGGGCTGAAGAATAAAAACTTGGAATAACAAGGGGGTTGCTGATCCTGTCGCAAGCCCCACGATGCGTCAAGTGCCTGGTAGAAAGTGCCATCTTTCAACGAGCAGGGTTACAGGCAGATGTGGAGGCGTTTCTCATACTCATGCCAAAACTGCAGCTTTCACATGAAGGCTGGCTTGAGCTATGTCAGAGTGATGGAGAGGGATGAACAAACGCGTAAAGAAATAATTCTTTTGTTTAGTGACAGACTTGCCAGAATTATAGCCTTTCTCATGAGGTCACACTGTAAACTCATGGCGATGAACGGAAAGATATCAAGTTTTTTTTTATCACCCGTGGCTTCTGTCGTGATTTTTTTTTTTTTTTTTTTTTTTTTAAAAAAAAAAAAAAAAAAACGATGCTAATGTTGGTGGTTTTCTGTTTTCCGTCCAAGCACCCTCAGTAGAACGGCAGCCCAAACTGATTCTTCTGGCTTTCAACTTTGGAAAAGCTTTGTGGATGTTAAAGTGGCTGATGCCGTGGGGTTGCGGCCTGTTGCTATCAAGCCTTGTCTTGTAACTGATCGGTGCTTTCTCTATTGCCGGACTTCTGCTGGTTCTCGTGGCCGTACATCTCCACTTGCACGTTCCCCGTGCCAGCTCGTGAAAAATATAGCTGGGCGTGAGCTGGCACTAGGTGACAACGGACCGAGAGTCTATGGCTCCTTCCCGCCCGAGGCCTTACCATCCCAAGCCCGCCGTCTTCCAACAAATAGTTCTGGGGAACCACGGACGGTGTAGTTGAATGCGGCACGGTCGCCACACACCTGAGGTCGTCAGTTCGGGTTCGGGTGAGAACCCCTGTGCGATTGACGAGAACTCCGATCACCACAAAAGAAGTAAACCCCTACGAAGGGGTTTCGTGGTCGAGTACCCAAAGTTACTCGGTGAGCTTTTTGATATTTTTTTTTCTTTGTTTTGTATGGTATTTTGTCCATTCTCAAGCTTTGGTGGTAGTAGCTCCCAAGGCTGCCGTGGGAACTGCGGAGGCAACAAATGTTTTTCTTTTTTTTTCTTTTCTTTTCTCCCTTTTCTAGTTTTCTAAAGCGCGCCGCCCAACATTGCGATGGGCTTCATGGAGGTATCAAGCGAGAAAGATAAGGCACATGGTTGTTGGAAGCGCTGGCATCTTTTCTATCTGTTGCGGCCGTCCTCGTGCTTGCATTTGTCATGCGGTTCCGGCCACAGGAAGCATTGGTGACGGCAAATCGGCACGCGGGCTGGGGAGTAAAAAAACCCATGATGCACTTTGGACCCGATCATAAAATAATGTTTCTGGAAGTAGCCAATAAGGCCCGAGATCACGGTGACGTTTGTGTCGGACAAGACTGATATTAACCCTCTTCTGCTGACGATGGTTTGCTTTCTTGGCACCGGGTTCAAAGTGCGCCAGCAACAAGAAGCGGACGTCGTTCTAGCCGCGCCACAGGAGGCTTGGACTTGCGGCAGGATGGATCGCAAATCAACGCCGCCGGAATGGCCGACAGCCTGTAGGTGCCGGCGCGCAAAACTGCATCAATGCTGTCAGCACGACGAACGACGAAGCGTCAGACAGCCAGATATCACGCGTAGCACGAAAAAAACGAAGAGAGTAAAGATGGCTGGTCACGCAGGAAGCAATGACCTGGGATTGGAGGGAGGACCTCGGTGCGTGCTGGGCAGACACGAAGGCTGAACAAGAGGCCGTTCGTGGGTGGTGGCCTCGCATACACTGCGTAAGATGGCTGCATGGCGCTAGTCCTAGAACGGAAATCGCAGGAATGATTCATTGTGATCAGGATGAATCATTCCTCGGGTTTCCTAATACGGGTAGCAATGCGCTCGAGCCAAGCACAAGCCCCAGACCAAGGCTAACCCAAATAGGCTTCTGGCACCAGGCAGTCCCTAGAATCCGGCAGGCCTCTGCTTGTTCCGACCCTCCAGCACAGCCTCCCTAGGCCTCCAGGTATAAAGAACGGTTGCCACCTCGCCTTGGGCCATCATCATTCTGATTGAATCCATCATCACATCCCAAACTGGCCATCACGCGGCACTCCCTCCCCAAGCGCTCAGTCCCAACACTCTCTAGTGTGGGCCTCATTTAAATCGAGGCCCCTCCGCTATCTTCGTGTCTCTCCCAGAGCACATCGTCGACGAAAATAGTTGGCAATGTCTTACAACCGGAGCTGCGTCCTGGCTGCCCGCCTCAGGCAGTAACCGCGACTTCTGCTACGATGAAAATCAGCAGTTGACCGTGAACTTTGAGGACGGCGGTGACCTAACGTCATCGCTCTTTGATCTTTCTTCCTACTCGCATCATTTTGAAGATCCCGCCTGCGCCCCAGTTATCCCCGACCTTTCCAACCCGACCCTCGACTTCCTCGACCAGGCCTTGTGGGACTCGGCCGCTGCAACGTTGGATCCCGCGACTGTCTTTGCCTCAGTCCCGCCTGTTCCCGCCCCAGCTCTGCAAAGTCCCGACTCGTTCGGCGATGTGGAGACGACGCCTTCCCTTGCGTCGAGCGTCTCTTCACTGAGTACGTTGCCATCTCCAATGTTTTTGTGCCTCGCCAACACCCGGCTAACAAAATCGCGACACAGGCCCGAAGGAGCCCCTTGGCGACAACCTTTTGTTCGGCGACCTCGCCGTCGCGCCCTCGCCCGCCCGCAATGCCTCTTCCAGCCCCGCAGTCGTCGCCGAGAAGCCCCGCGCCTCTTCTTCCACCAAGACAAGCAAGAACAAGAAGACGCCCCCCGCGCCCGCCATGTCCGTCTTCTCGGTGAACACGGCCGGCGGCAGGAAGCGGTCGCGGGAGCAGTCCACGGGCGACGAGGACGACGACGCGGCGCTGGCGGACAAGCGGCGGCGCAACAACGCGGCGGCCGCAAAGTACCGCCAGAAGAAGCTCGACCGCATCTCGGAGCTCGAGGAGGCCGTCGCCGACGTCTCCAAGGAGAGGGACGAGCTGAAGCTGCAGCTGGCCAGGAGGGACGAGGAGATCAGGATCCTGAGGGAGATGCTCATGGCTAAGAAGTAGTTGGCATTCCGCCGGTTCCTTGTTTAGCGTCAATTCGATTTCACGTCTCCTTCATTGTTGAATACCCATGCTCTCGCAAGTTCCCCTGATCTGTTAGACTGTCCGAGCTCGACTTGATGCTATCACAGCGTCCAAATACGCCACGCCAGAAAGACGAGCATGCCACTGCACATAGATGGCAACCGACAAGCGCATTGCTGTGTGCTGACAGAAATTTTCTCCAACAAAATGTAATTCTTGGGCCAGTCCGTCAGCAGCCACACCAACGGCAAACCCAAGTTATGACACAGCCGGCGCTGATTCCTGCCTTGTCCTTGTTATTGTATTTATGGGGGCAAGCCTTGCCATGATACCTGAAGGCGCGAAGATCGAGGTTCCTTCAACTGAGACGTGTGGAAACGCCTCTATCCCTCGGGGATTGGTTGCGGCCGCCCTCCTCGTTGCTGTTTCCTTTCCCAAGTGCTATTTTTTATTTTATTTTATTTTATTTTATTTTTTTTTCCTCGACGGGCTATTTCCTTTCCGGCATTCTATTTATCTTCTAGCACCTCGGTTAATTTCCGGTATGCTATTTTCTATTGCCTTTCTCGTGTCCTATTTCCCCACCTGGTGTATTATTTCCTTTCCAGAGTGCCGTCTGCTTCCCAGCTATTATGATAGTTGCCCGATGGGTCGCCTGGCCATCGACTCAAGTGCTGTTCGACTTGCATAGGTAGGGTGGTAGGTAAAATTTATCCCTGACAGCAAATGGGTGATTGATCCGCAACTTCGCTCCTTGGGCACAACAACAAAAAGGATGAATTAGGAAAAACCCGCCTGGATGAGATAGGGGTCAGGTAGAGAAAACTCGGATATTAGCAGCAAGAACGCTCGAAACCTTGCGCGGGAAAAGGAAAGGTTAGGCTAAATACAGCAGCGGACATAAAGGTCGGTCGTCCGCATCTCACAACGCCAGGAGTTGGATAATATCACTACCCCCCTCAAAGGACGAACCGGTGGTCCACCTCCTGTAGTCATTGAAAATTAGCCCCCGCCGCCCTCTAAAAGAAGCCGCGCGGTCTCAAAGTTACCTCTACGAGATGCGCATTCCAAGGGGCCCGTGGAGCCAGCTGAAAAATTAACATCCGCTCCATGCTGAATAAATAGCTTTACCATTGTAAGGCGTTGGCCGTAAAGTGCTGCAAAAAGGGGGTGGATATCCAATCCATGATTGCCGACACAATTGGTCTGCGCGTGGTGTTCCAAAAGAACCCTCGCGGCACCGGTATCGCCACAACCGTTGCCGTCGCGAAACATGAGCACGCTTCGGGATCTGCACTTGCCTGTAGCAGTAGGCGCACGGTTTGAGCGTGGCCAGTCCATGTTGCGAGAGAAAGCGCGTTGTTGTAGGAGGCTGGAAGCTCCTTGGCTCCTTCTGGACGGATTAGGTGTTTCGCGACCTCCCAAAGCTCGTAATCGCAAGCAATGTCGAGTCCAGCAGGATCTTGATGAATGGTGAATCCGGCATTAAAGCTCTTCTTAAGGTGAAGCCATATAGCGAAGCCATATATCCTCGCCTTGCTTGGTGCAGAGAAATTCCAACATCATTTTTTCTGCGGGTGACGCTTCCCTCTGATTGATCGAATAGAGCAAATGGGTGACCAGGCCGAATAGGTCTGCGGCTGCAAGGATCTCCGTCCCTCGGACCCCGCTGGAGGCGTCTGCTGCGCTCGTGAAGTAGGCGATGAAGATGCCTGCAATAGTCAGACGCGCTGTGGGCATGATGAAGTCGGGCCTTTGGTCGTAGATGTATTCCTCAACGGAGAAGTGGGCCAGCTGGAGGCGCTGCGCTCCCCGCCATGTTGTCGTGATGGATACTAAGCCCGGGCAGTATTGCACTACTTCTTCCGGACGAGGCATCCCGTCCGAATAGCTGAAGGACCATGATTGCCCATCGGAACGAACAGCCAGCAAGTCCACGGCCTGTTGAACCGTTGGAGGCCCATCGAGAAAAATGGGGATCTGAAGCAGGCGGAAGGCCTTGGATTGGCGGTTCGAAGGAATGTTTCGGATGATGCGGTCGTAGGTCTCGTTCAGATCCTTGGGCAAGGTCTTCAAGGCATCCTGCAGCTCCTGGCGATCAAGACATCCCTCAAGACTGTCCAGCTGGCAAGCTGCCCATCTGAACCTACATCTCAACGTATCGTGTCAGCGTGTCGGAGGGAGAAGGGAGATGGTGCGGGTCGCGAAGCCAGGGGGACCCTTTTAAAAACCTACATCCCATCCGCTTTATCTCCAATCGTGGCCCTAATATCCTCCAAAACGTCGGGTGCGTTTGTCCATCGCTCGAATCCAGACTTCGGGTCGTTGAGCCGAGTGGAAACGTAAGCTGTGATATCGGCGTTAACGGCCTGCTTGTTGTGCGTGCTGAGCGGGATGCAGCTGTCGTCGCCGATCAGTGAAGGGATATTCTTCACAAACTCCCCCTCGGACCTGCTGGTTATGAAAAGCTGGACGTGATGTGGGCCTGACTCCGACGGTATGGTACATAGCCAAGTAATCCATTGAAGGAGGGTCTTCCTCTCTTTGCATTCGTCCAGCGCATCTATCAGAATTCAAACGCTGCCAGCGAGCTCCAACATCCTCTGAAGACACTCCGATAGTGCCTCATCGTTGGGTTGCCCCGTGCCCTCTTGGTGGGATTCGTATAGTTCGTGCAGCGCTCCTGCACAGGCTGGTCGTTTTTTTTTTTTTTTGAGAGCTGGAAGACTAGCGCGCGACACAGGCCGTCAATTGTTTGCTTCGTACTGTCGTTGAAGTCAAAGTAAAAGTCGATGATGGCCCGGTCCTCCAGCGTGGCTATGTGGTCGAGTACAGTGGTGGCGAGCACGGTTTTACCACAGCCAGGCTGGCCGTGTAGCCATATATGCCGACGTGCACCGAGAGTCCACTGGCAAAACTCAGTGCTGTTTAGCAGCCATTTGCCAGTGCCCTGATGTCGAAGCCTTCTTGCCTTGTTGATGTTGGTCCACGTGTCTGGGGGATGAAGCCATCTCTTGATCGCACGGCTGCGCTGCTCGGCCCCGGCGTCCTCAACCATCACCTTGGTCTCCCGGATGTCCTGTTTCATGACCCCGACGTCTTCTTGGACTTTTCGTGCAGTCAAATGTCAGGAGGGAAAAAAATGGTAGATAGGAGAGGCATAGAAGCAGCGCAAGGCGGCTACAACTAACCAGACTTTGGAGCATCGGCGAGCTTTTCCTGCGTATCAACACTCTTGGGCGAGAGGCCCTTTAAAAGATCCCCTGCGTAGGCAGCCGCCATCATGGCTGCGAACCCTTGCCACTGGTCGTTGTTGTGTGTGTCGGCGTAGTCACAGATACCGCGGATCGCCAAGCATGGGAAGTGGTTCGCCAGGCCAGCCGTCTCCATCTCGACGCACAGAATACCTTGTTCCCGAGCCAAATAGTCCCTGTCCTCCGCGTTCTTCTTGAGCGAGTTGGATGACCCGACCAGTCCATAGTGGACGAGAAAGTTGCTCCCCCTAGAGGCCTTGCGTTGGTCTCGTTGAACCACAAATTCCGAATCACTGCAGGTGCCCCCTTTGCAATTCTCGTGGGTGAAGTCAGACCGATAGAGTCGGTCGCTGGCTTGAAGTGGACGGCCAAATTCCTCCTGTGTTTCGGCAATTCCTGTCTTTGCTATCTCGTCGGCTAGTACTTGCTTGACCTTTTCGTCGAGCCTGTGGCCGAAACGCCTGTACTTGGCCCTCAGTCCGGCCACTGCTGTCAAAAGCAGCTGCGGCGGCTGGTTCAGATGCCCGGTCGGTTGAAAAGGCTGATTTTGGATGTCCTTGCCGAAATCGAACTGGGCAACGCCGCCCTCTCCGCTATCGTCCGAGCTGCTGACGATAACATCGCCAAGGTGGATGTCTCGTTCCTTTCCATACGGCACGCCCCCGGCGATTCCGACCATTAGTCCAACCCGGACGTTCGGGAAGCTGTTCACCATGTCCCTCGCGACGGTCGCAGCGGGAGTCGTGCCGTACTGCTTGTGCGGCAAGACGGCGATGACGATGCTGTGCGGCCCGATCCGGCCGAAGGCGTAGCTGTTTTCGTCCCGCTCGCCGACTCCGGGCGTCTCCCTCTCGCTGAAATCCTCTTCGAGGAACATCTGTGCCGCCAGCAACTCTGTTTCGAGGGCACAAATCCAACCGATGGTATAGATTTTTGGATCAGCCGTGTCCACCATTGCGACGAAGAAGGGGGAATCGATAGATCGGGGCAACGATGAGTCGGCGCAGTTCAGGGTCGCGGCCAAGAGACAGGGCAGCGTGTAAGTGAACTGGGTTCCATCCTTCCACTTTTACCCTCAGCCCAGGCTGAATGGAACGGTTACCTCTGTATGACCATCTCCAAGAATCGAGCCTGCGCCTGCATGGATTGGGCGTTTTGGTTAGGCAACGAATGGTTGAGCCAGCCGGGTGCCCATGTCGTATGCGACGAATAGACGAGCAGCGCCCGCCTGTTTGGAGGGACATATCGGTGGATGATCGAGCCCGCGCCGCGCGTATGCATTTTGGTGCTTTGGTGAGGCGACGAATCGACGTGGCTGGCCATTTGTTTTAACCCTGTAGGTAGCCGCTGATTCGACCCAGATTTCCGTTTGGGCTTGGAGGCGTCCGCCACGGGATCAAATCTTTGCTATCCATGGGGGGATTTAATGAACATCAGGGAGGGGAGTAGAGAGACGTTGGTTCCTATCCTCTCACGCCTCTCAAGTGCTGTTGATACGCTAACAAACATGCTCTAATTTTCAGGCGGAAGCGTTTTCGCTTTCTTTTTACGCTAAGGTTTCAGCTCCAGCAGTGAGCTGTAAATTGTGAATAAATTCTGTGATAGCACGATTTGTTTATGGTTTAAACCTGCTAGGCAGAAGCGATGCTGGGGTTGCCGCGGCAGCCACAGCGGTTAGAAATACGGACGGCTGCCAGCTGAGCCAGCAACGAGCTGAATTTGTCCAAAACGTCCCACACAAAAGAGACACTTCTGGCAAACGCATACCATGAAAGAATTCCTGACAGCAAACCGAGAGAGGTTCCAGGAGCTCGTGGCGGGCTTCAAGGCCAAAGACGAAGGCCTCGCGAGCAAGAAGGGCAACAGCAGGACGACGGCCACAGATATCGTCGTTGTGGCCAGGGTCCGGCCGGTTTTGAACGAGGAGAAGGATGCAGGCGCCTTGACTGCTGTGTTTCCTCGGCCCGGCTTGCCTGGCACAATTGACTGCCATGGGATCCGGAAGACGATCCGCGGCCAGCCGGCGCTCGATGTAAGGAAGGATGCCCGTGGCTCCCGTTTGACCCTTGAAAATAGCACTCGTGCTAACAAGTTTTTTTTTTTTTTTTTTTTATTAAACACTAGACGTCAACCTTCAAGGTCGACCGTGCGTTCGGCCCAGAGGACACGACCGGCACCATTTACACCTCGGTCGTCCAGCAGCTCGTGCCCTGGGCATGGTCGGGCGGCGTGGGCACGCTCTTTGCCTACGGCCAGACCAGCTCCGGCAAGACCTTTACCGTCAGCGGGCTCGAGCGGCTTGTCGCCCACTCCCTGTTCAGCGACAGGAACAGCGCGGCGGACAACCAGCGCCAGGTATACGTGTCCATCGTCGAGCTGGCCGGCAACAGCGCGCACGACCTCCTCAACGCGCGCCGGCTCGTGTCCGTCCTGACCGACTCGTTCGGCGAGACGCAAGTAGCGGGCGCGCTTGAGAAGCGGGTCGACTCGGACGGCGAGCTGCTCGCGCTCGTCGACGTCGCGGCCGCCCTGCGCGCCACGGCGCCCACGCTACGCAACGACGCCTCGAGCCGGTCGCACGCCGTCTGCCGCATCCGGATCGAGTTGCCGACGGCGGCGGGCGGCGGTGGGGGTGCAGGAGGCGCCGGCGCGGAAGATGGCCTGCTGTACCTCGTCGACCTGGCCGGTTCCGAGACGGCGCGCGACGTGTCGGAGCACGGGGCGGACCGCATGCGCGAGGCGCGCGAGATCAACGCGAGCCTGTCGACGCTCAAGGACTGCATCCGCGGCAGGGTCCTGCACGACGCCGCCGCCATCGACGGCAGCAGCGGCAAGAAACCCGCGGCGGCGGGAGGAAAGCAGTACGTGCCGTTCCGCCAGAGCACGCTGACAAAGATCCTCCGGCACGTCTTCGACCCGGAGAGCGGGCGCAGCTGCAGGACCGTCGTGGTGGCGTGCGTCAACCCCGGCGTGGCCGACACGGGGGCGAGCAAGAACACGCTCCGGTACGCCGAGATGCTCAGGGTCGTGGTGCCCTCGCGGGGTCCGAGGCCCTACGACCCGCGCGTGCCGGCTACGTGGAACAATGCGCAGCTTCGCGAGTGGATCCAGTCTAGTGTAAGTGGCTGGTGGCCGATGTTACATCGACTTGGCTTTCGTTTTGTTTGTCGATTTGAGGTTTTCATGATACTAACTTAACTATTACCCGAGAAGTCTGGCTCTCCTCCGGTCAGCGCAGAGACCCTTGCCCCGTCCGAGACCGGCCCGCAGCTTCTCCGACTGCCCATCCCCGAGTTCCTCCGCCGGTGCCTTACTACCCCTGACGTGAGTCCGGAGCAGGCGCGCGCGTTCCAGTCCAAGTTCTGGCAGCTGCACGTCGACTCATGGAGGGCGCCCGCAGCGCAGCAGCCCCAGCCGTCTACCTCGGCCGAGGCAGACGGCGCCGACGATGGCGCCGATGGATCATCATCCAGGGCTGTGAGGCTCCGGGGAGATCTGGGCACTCTACCCTTCCAAGAACGCATCAGACCCGGGACGGTGGTGCGCTGGGGGGCCGGAGAAGAACTTCAAGCTCAGCATACCGGGCCAGCAGAACCTCGCGTTGGTGCTTTGTCCGCAGTCGGCGCTGAGGCCAGGAGTTCGGGGCGCCCTTGGAAACGAGGTGTCCCTGGCTGCAGGCAGCGACGGCGATGGCGCTGGTCAGAATGGAAAGCATCGGAGCTACCTGTGCGCGCTGGTGCTACCAGGCATGGTGCTTGGGGCATACGAAGTGAACATGTGGCGACAGATCGTGGTGCCTGTCGAGAGGATGGAGGCTGAGGTCATTTTGGAGTACGACCCGGCGACTCGATACTACTACATGAGCGTGTGAGAGGTTGGACGCACGTAATATCTTAACTCGGCACCATGTAAACTCGAGAGGCACACACCGGCGGAAGCATGGTGCTAAGGATAAGGCCGCCGCCGCAGAAAGAGGCCATATGAGGTTGCGGCGACTTTACAAACAGTAGTAGTAAAGAAGGAAATAGTGAATCAGAACCCATTGCTTTTCTCGGGAATTATTATGGAGGTCCGGTGGCTGCCCGCATCATGAACTTGACAGCAAAACAAGCATTCTGTGCTTCGCCGGGTATATTTACGCGGCATAGAGGTCGTTAGGTTCGGCTCTTGGCGCAACGCGCTTTTTTGCTGCGCCGTCTCCATTTTGGACTTTGATGTCCAAGTCGCAGCCAAGGAAAAAATAGGGGGCGTGGCGTCGCATTACGGCAGCCGTGTTCCGCAACCGTCCCGGAAAAGCGCCAAGCGCCGGGGCCAGGTCTTCCACATTGCCTGATTGATCGCTAGCCCTGCCGGCGGTTTCGGGACACTAGCCGACTCGGGCCCTCCCCGTCGTCGGCGGGTCAGTCCACGCGATCCATGGCCCTTTTGTTGAAGTGGTCAGGCTGACCAGATCCACCAATCCATCACCCATCCTTTGTAGACGGGTCACATTATCACCCCTGTGCAATATAGGGCCCCTTCCGGCGTAACCTATGCTAGGGAACATGCGGGCTGCGTCCGCTCCGGGGTGCAGTGTCCCTGATCCGTCAACTGTATTCCGGCAACTTTTTTCACCTGGTTCTTCCCAAGTCGCCGTCACACGGGCCCGCGCCCCTCCGGTTGCTAGGAAGCCATACCTACGGTGGTCGGGTTTCCCGGGAAGCTGTTGACCGTGTTGCCTCATTGGGCAGGTCGGTTGGGGGGAGATTACATGGTATTCGAGGACTAGACTGTATACCACTGGTCATATGCTTGGCCGTCGGAGAAAATGGAACGCGAGCCACGAGAAGGGCCTTTAAACAGCAAGTCCTGTAATGGGTGGGATGATGGTGGGTAGCTGTTATATAAGGAACCCCGGATACAAGGCTCAAGGCTCAACTTCTCAACTCGAGCACGCCGTTTCTGCGGAAAGTAGCAAACACTTCGTTTCCATCCCACAGCATGAGGTCAACACTCCTATCCCTCCTCGCTGCCCTCGCAGCCAGGAACGTGGCCGGGCATGCCACCTTCCAGCAGCTGTGGGTGAACGGCGTCGACTACGGGGCGCAGTGCGCGCGCCTGCCGCTGAGCAACTCGCCCGTCACGGACGTGTCGTCGACGCAGATGCGGTGCAACGCCAACTCCGGGCCCGTCGGGCGCAAGTGCCCGGTTCCGGCCGGCGGCACCGTCGCCGTCGAGATGCACCAGCAGAACGGCGACCGGTCGTGTTCCAACGAGGCCATCGGCGGCGCCCACTACGGCCCCGTTGCCGTCTATCTGAGCAAGGTCGCCGACGCGTCCACGGCCGACGGCTCGGCCGGCTGGTTTAAAATATTCGAGGATGGGTGGGCGAAAAAGTCGGGGAGCTCGTCTGGCGATGATGATTACTGGGGGACCAAGGACCTAAACACGTAAGCGACGTACCGACCATCGCTTTTTTGTTTCAAGGAACCAGGACTGAACAAAAATAATCACAGCTGCTGCGGCAAGGTGAACGTCCCGATCCCATCCTCCCTCGCAGCGGGTGACTACCTCCTCCGGGCCGAAGCGCTCGCGCTGCACGCGGCGCAGAGCCCCGGCGGCGGGCAGTTCTACATGACGTGCTTCCAGATCACCATCACGGGCTCGGGCGGCTCGGCTAGCCCGCCGACGGTGCAGATCCCAGGCTTCATCGGCGCCTCGCACCCGGGCGTCGCCGTCGACATCCACCGCGCCATGTCGTCCTACTCCACGCCCGGGCCCGCCGTCTGGTCCGGCGGCTCGATCAAGAAGGCCGGCAGCGCGTGCACCGGCTGCGAGAGCACCTGCAAGGCCGGGTCCGGGCCCTCGGGCACCGCGCCCGGCAACCCGGCCCCAACCGGCGGGAATGGAGGTGGTGGCGCAGGCTGCACGGTTGCCAAGTATGGGCAGTGTGGTGGCCAGGGGTACACGGGGTGCACTAACTGCCAGGCCGGGTCGAGGTGCATAGGTGTCTCTGCCCCTTACTACTACCAGTGCGCCTAGACCATTGGTTGAGCTATGGCTAGGGATGTGACCAAGAGCCGGGAGGAGCGCCTGTCGAGGCTGGAGAGACTTTGCGTTTGTTCCTAGCGTGCATCAAGATACATAGCCAACGGCCCCAGATTGAACGCGTATGAATCACATCATGTTATCAGGATATGCGCTGGGAAATCTAGTCCCTGACTCTGAGGCCAGCGAACAAGTCGCATCTCTCCACAAGCTCGCCGGGAGTTCCAAAGTCGATGATCCTTCCGTTTTCCATAACCGCGATCTTGTCGTAGCCCAGAGCCGCCTCGAGTCGGTGGTTCACCGCGATAACGGTCTTGTTCTGCAGACGGGTTATGATGATCTCCTCGATCTTGAGCTCTGCCTCGCGATCAACGCTAAAAAAGGGATGAGAGCCGGTTAGCACCTTATTGATTCGCGTACAACACGCACCCCGGATAAGGACATCCCCAGCCCAGACTCGAGACATACCTGCTGGTGGCCTCGTCGAGAAGAACGATACCTCCTTCTCTCAGCGTGCCGTAGAGCACTGTGCGTGCAACAGAAAGGAGTTGTGCCTCGCCTGCCGAGAACGCAATGTCGGCCCTGAGCGTGCCAAGACCTCCTGCCGCCTCGACCCTGTCCCACAAGCTCTGCCCACAGGCCCTGATGATCTCCTCGACCTGCGCGTCCGAGAAGAGGCCCTCTGGGTCAAGCTGGTGCCGCAGAGTGGCGGCCTTGGAGCTCTTATTGTTGCCAGAATCATCGCCCCCAGCGCCGGACTCCTCGAACTGGTCCTGCGAGATGACGTGGAAACCGCGGCGGAGGGTGGACAGACGAAGCCGCGAGCAGTCCACGCCATCGATCGTGATCGTGCCGACGGGGAGGTGCACCATGCGCAGCAGGGCCAGGAGCAGCGTTGACTTGCCGGAGCCGGTGCGCCCACAGACGGCCACGCGCTCGCCCGGCTGGATGGTCAGGCTGACGCCCCGGAGGCTCCATCGGGGATGCTCCGGGTCCTCATCTGCGGGTGGCTGGGACGACGGTGAGTCCTCTGGAGTGCTGTGGTACGTCCCCCACACGTTTTCGAGCTTGACTTCTCCACGCTGCGGCCACGAGGACGGCGGCTCATCGGACGGTTGCTGCTGGCCACCGGCCGCATAACCTCCGTCGTCGGTCGTCTCTCTCGGCGTCTCCTTGTCGAACGTGGAGATGCGCGCAATCGCACCGAGCGAGGTCTCGAGGCCCGTCCATGAGATTATGAGTCGCGTCATGGTCTCGCCGAGGGTGGCGGCGTTGAGGAAGGCCACGCCGACGGCGCCGGTGCTGATCTTGCCGCGCAGCGAGAGCGCCACGCCGACCATGATCATGACCAGGCCGGCAACGACCAGGTTCAGGACCAGGAACAGCCACCGCTGGATCGAGAGCAGCAGGTACGTGGGCTCCTGCGAACGGTCGAAGCTGTCCATGTAGCGGTCCCGTACGACGGCGGACCAGCCGTGCGCGCGGATTGTCGCGAGCGCCGAGCCGGCCGAGGCCTCGGCGATGCGGGTGTGCAGCGCCGCCTTGGACTCGAGGTCCATCAGCCGCAGCTGCTTGGATGTGCGCAGGTAAAAGTGCTGGATGAGGTACAGCAACCCGGCGAGCAGAGGAACAGCGCTGAGGACACGGATCGAGGCGATGGAGATGAGCACGATCTGGATCATGGACACTGAAAGCTCTGCAATGGTATTGAGGAGGTCCATGGGTAGCATCGAGTCGACAAACATGAGGTCCTGGTTGAAGCGGTTGACGATGGTGCCTGTGTCGACGCGGCTGATGAAGGGGTACTGCGCGCTGAGGACGGTTGCCAGGAGCCTGTCATGGAGCGACACGCCCGACTTTGGCACAACCTTGGTTACCAGATGCCTGTTTTTTTGTATGTGTCAGAGAACGATGTCTGGAACGAATCCCAATAGGGGGACAAGGAGAACTACCACTCACCAAATCCAAAGGGCTGTTATCAGCAACCCCAGAACCTGCAGGGTAGTGTAAATCCCCAACCAGTATCCGTCGCGTCGGTCACCAGCTGCAGCCGCAGCAGTCCACCATTGCATCCAGAGATCTTGAGAGTAGAACAGAGACTGTTAGCAGACATGGGTTTTGGCAGGGGACGCGCAATCAGCAGCAGATCTCGGCCATGTCTTACCTGGCATCTTTATCGCAACCGAAGACAGGATCCCCAAGGCCAGAAGGGTGACGGCGTTCAGAGCACCCATCGATCTCAGGTAGTCCGCGTACACGGTGCTGTCGCCCATCTTCTTCTGGCTCGCTACGGGCCCTTGTTGCAAGTTGTCTGCAGCGGCGGCAGGCCGTGGCGGAGAGGATTGCCCGGAGGCTCCTTGCGGAGTCTCGCTGTCAAAATTGGATTCCGTTGTCCCATCGGAAGAGCCCGAGGATTTGTGGATGGCGTTTCTGTCCGGGCGCTCAAGGGTGACGTGTTCGAGATGGCCATCCTCCGTGACCCTATAGACCTCGTCGGCAAGGGAGGCGATTTGCTCTGTTGCGCAGATGTATCTCCTCGTTAGTCAGGCATTCTGAAAACTGGCAAGATCAAACAAAGAACACGAACTATCTTACGGTCGTGCGTAGCAAATATTATCGTCCTGTGGCCGGGGTGCGAGAGGAGGAGAGCTCGGGCAATCCGCCATCTCGTCTTGCGGTCGAGTGCACTGAACGGGTCGTCGAGAATCAAAACGTCGCGAGACAGAGCCATTGCCCGTGCCAGGGCCTATCAACAACTGTCAGCTCGAGTCCGTTCGGGGTGGTTGTCTTCAGGTCTTACTCACCAGCCGTTGGCGCTGGCCTCCACTCAGCAAGGCCCCTCCACTCCCAACAAGGCCCGAAGCGTAATCGGGGAGAGCAGTGATATCCTCAAGGGCACAGTCCCGAGCGACCTTGTCGTAAACAGAATCCGAGTCTTTGCCTGCCCCTTGAGGCCCGTAGCGACTGAAGTTTTCCTTCGCTGAGACGTTCTCGAGCCAGGGCGCCTGGCTGCAGTATGCGAACGTAGCTCCTGGAGCCACCCACACACTGCCGTTCAGCTGTGCGACCTCGCCTAGGAGCCCCTTGAGCAGCAAAGTCTTCCCAGAGCCGACAGGCCCTGTAATTGCGATACTTTTCCCGGCCTGGATATCTAGGTTGAAGTCAGAGAGCACTGCTTTCCCACCACCCTCCATCCCTGACCAGCCGAAAGATGCATTCTTCAGTGACACAACCGGAGCGCCGGACGTGATAGGGGAGCCGGATGAGCCTCCTGACTTTTCGGTCACGGTCGATACAGTTCTTGGATCCCTCAATTCCGGGATCTCGAGGAATTCTTGAATGCGTGCGAAACATCCATGTGCGGCGGCAAGGCCGGGCAAAACCTGGAACAAGCTGATAAGAGGGTTCGACAGCAGGGTGATGAGGATGAGAGACGTGAATATCCTTGTCACGTCAAAGTCCCCACTGCTACCTCCCTGAGTGGCAAGATAAATGCCGAAAACGAGCGGCGGCGCCAACGTTAATGTCGTATATGCTACCGGGGTAGTTAGTACGGATTCTCTGTGGCGGAGGCCGCATTTTGAAAATAGAGGACTAACAGAACAGGACCGTCAGGACGATCCTCTGCCGGAACGGCCGGGCAATCACCATTTCGCGCTGCCGGATATGCCTGATGGCCGCGCTGACCCTGGCATCGGCAGCAAGCATCTTGACGGCCTTGAGCGAGGCCAGCATCTTCTTGGTCGCTTCGATGCGCACCTGTACTGCCGCGAGCCATTTTTGCTGATGCCAGCTGAGCCCGCCCGAAAGCTTGGAAATAGCAGCGAGAGACCCTTTGTTGTCCACACGTGTTAGCGAAGCCCTTGAGGAGTAAGTGGGGGCGTGGGAGAGATTCAGTCATACCAAAGATGACGACAAAGATGACGAGGCAGGATGGGCCCAGCTGCCGATACACGAGATATGTCGCCAGTGGAGTTTCAATCAGGGCAGCCCAGGTGTCGTGAAGATAGGCAACGTTGCGCGTGATCCTCTCAACGTTGTTGATGGTCAAAGTGATGGCCTGGGACTCGAGCTCGTTGTCTTCCGGGAGCCTGAGCAGCTTCTCGAACATGGAGGTGCAGAGGGCGCCGCGGATCATGACAGCCATCCGGTTCGCCTGGTGGCCGTACCAGCTCTGGGCAATGGCGATTCCAACGTAGATGAGGAACGACGCGCCGATCAGTCCGTATCCGTTGTTGGCGGGCGCATCATCGGACTCCAGGTGCCGCAGCACCACCGTCACGAGGAAAGGCTGCGCGAAGGTGAAGGCAATGGCAAATGGCTTGGCGATGGCCGGGTAGAAAAAGTCCCACCCAAGGCTTTTGAAGGTGAGTATCACGAGGCCATTCTTGGAAAATCCCGCTATGTGGAAGGTGAGGAATTAGTTATCTGGATCTCCTTGACGCAGACCGAAAAGCGACATACCGGGATCTCGCGCCTTCTCGTCAATGGCGGCGAACTTGGGCCGCAGAAGTCCCGAAGTGAGCCTGCTATCGATGGGTGCGATATCGGCGGGCGCCAGAAGCTCCCTGTAGCCCCTGAGAAAAAGTCGGTTGAGCCAGCGGAACAGGGTCCTGTTGATGGGCCCCGCGAGCTCCTCGGCCGCCTTCTCGCGCAGCTCGGGGCTCCGCAGCAGCTCCTTTTTGTCACGGCTCTCCAGGACGAACAGCCCGGCCTTGAGTAGCACGCCCGCCAGGAGCGAGCCCGCCACGACCTTTTGTCCCAGCAGCCAGTACGTGCGTGTCCTAGTGGCGTCGAAGAGCGCGCTCAGGCCGAGGAACAGGACGAGCAGCGATGAGGGCCGGCACGACTTGAGGTGCTCGAAGTGCGACACGAGAAGGAGGAGGATTCCGGCTGCTGCGTTGGCGGCGGCGGCCGCGATGGTGACGGGGGTCCTCGATGTGCTGGCCGTGGGAACGCTTTGCAGCGCAAGCACGGTCACTTGGGTCGCTAAAACTGCCAAACATGTCCCCTATAGGTTGGCGAGGCGAGTCAGTGAACTGACCGTCAGGCTTTACTGTACTGCCCTCAACTGTCTGGTTGCTTAGGAGCCGTGCGCTGGTCTGCTTACGAGCTTGAGGCTATACAGGCGCCCTCGGCGCTCGACAGCCAGGGCACCGCTGGCGATCAATACAAGCAGGCGGGCGGATGCGAGGAACACGAACAGGGCGGCGGGGAGCAGGGCGAGTATCGATGCCTCAAAGAGGAGCGTGAAGTCGAACTCTCGGCGGCAGGGCGCCACCGTTGGCCCAAACTGCAGGTCGGCCCCCAAGCCGCACAGGTCCGACGACGCCATGGCGACGGTGCTGGCGTTTCGGCGGCACCACCGTCTGCGGGATGATGCGCGTGTCCAACGAAGCAATCCCTGCCGTCTTCTCACCTCTCGAAGCTCGCCGCCGACCAGGCCGTCTCGCGTGCCGACGCGCGGATTTCGGACGAAGATGTCACGGCATCACAGGCGAGAAGAAACGAGAAGGGAGAAGCACGCGGTAAGGTATGCAATTGCTTCGCACCATACAGCGAGCCGACGTTGTGGAGTCCGAGGGTCGCGCGACGCATGAGATTTGCACGGTTTGCTGCAAGGCCCCCAATATCCCCGCCATCAGAGCGATTTGGAGTGTCATCCGAGGCCCGCTGCCGGCTGGTGTGCCTCTCCAGGAGTGCCAGGATAGATCGGGGGTTGAGCTGTCCCATCCGAGATAAGCATTGCCCAGCCGGGAGGCAAGGGTTCTTTTTCGTGTGTGTTTTGATGTCACGAGTCTCCTCTGGTTCAGATCGTTCCATTCCATGTTTAGGCAGTACCTGCCCAAACGGCAACGCTCCAAATCTCAGGGGAAGGAGACGCAAATAAAGTTTTTGGCATAGGTTGTCTTCAACGTCCACATCTCTTTGTCCGTATAAATTCCTTTCCATCACCATGATGTCGTCGGCGCTTTACCATCGTCAATGCTCTTCCGCATACGTCCCATGCTCTATCTCGTCTCCATCTCAAGTGACAGCTGGACACCCATACGGTTAGAAACAGCCGTCGCCTTGACCCGAACAGCCGTTTTGAGGTGCCGCTCCATCTCGAGGACCACATCCTGCGCCACACAAAAACTTATCAGAAAGCCCGCCTAGGAAAAGGTTGATGTTATTGTGGGCAACGAGCAGATACAGTTTGACTTTTAATTCCCTTTTTTTTTTAGACCTTTTTACCCCTTATCTTCGCCCTTTTCTTCTCCCATTTCCTTCTCCCTTGGTTCCCCGCTGGATTTCTCCCTCGATTCCCTCCTTTTCAACATTGATATTTCCAAGCAACGGCCCCGTATTCAGATCCGTGCTTGGGCCCACGTGGCGTAGTCCAAAATGGCCTACACAGTTGAGAAATATCACGGCGGTCTCTCCGACGCCTTTAGACGAATCCTTTTTTTTTTTTTTTTTTTTTTTTTTTGCAGGCCAACAGAGAAGCCCGCGTTATCAGAGGCCTGCGCATGACGGTTGTCGAATCGGAACAGGCCGCGGTCTCAACATTCGCTAGCAGAAGCGTATCAAGGGTCGCAGGTTCTATGACAGTCTCTTCGCGCAGCTTCCAATCAATCCACAATGATCTTCACCAATCCCGTCGTCAAGCCGCCGTATCACGCTCACGCAGTCGCCCAGGCGGGCGGCACCGATCTCTCCAAAGGAGGGCCTCAACCCCCAAGCCCGACCAATCCGCCGCAAGATCTACGCTCCGTTGACTAGGGCCCTGCTGCAACTTGTGGTTGGCTGTATCCTTCCGATTATCCGCATTTATTCCCCAAACGAGAGATAGAACGGAAGGTGGCCAGGCAAACGCCAGGGAGCAGTCCAAAGCCCGAACACCTAAAGGCCCCCTCGTATGGTTGCAGTGTCTCTGGCACTATCACATGTGACACGCAGACAACTAATCAGGGTCGAGTGATGGTGATGCCCAGCCTGCTTGTCCAAGGAATCTATTGGGCGGGGCAACGGGTGCTTGCTCAAGCGACTTCGCAACCCCACCCACTTGGGCTTCAACGCTCAGTTAAAACATCGCCCGCTGATTAGCCTTCATGAGGTCTATTGGGCATACCAGCCTGCCCGGCAAACCACCTGGCCAATGGCATGAGGCGACGCTATGTGGCCTGCCGTCCTGTTTGAAAGAAACTTCAGCCCTTTCGCCAAGGAGCTCGCAGCCGTCCGCCATGATTTGTCGGCATGGAGGAAATCAGAACCCATTTAGATTCGGGCTGTAAAGCAACCCAGAGCGGCTTCCTATCACATCAAGGGACTATGACAGCCCAACGAACCTGCTGATCAATGCCATGCACAAAAACTTGAAAGCCCAAGTAGGTCCTTGTGCTTTGGAGCTTGTCCTGGTCCGCAGATGTACTCCACCGAATAATTAACTCCTATGAACAACACTAACTCCGGCCCATCTTGCTACACGGACAATTATGTGTTCCCATAAGTATCAAGAACGATTATCTTAATGGAACCTCCGGGGCTTGGGGCAATGCAAGATGTTTATCTGTATTTATGTCCTGTGTATGATATCGGGCTTGGATGTATCCCAGAAATCATAGAGACTTGTAAGATCTGATGGAATCAATTATCAACATATTTATATTGCAATCGAAGCACTAATAAGGTCAAACTGGCAATCTGAAGACCGAAGAGAAAGGTGAGGAGAGAACCACGTAGTTGATCTCCAAACCGAGTAAAACTTTGGCTACCTTCGGTCTTCTTCTAGAAAGGCTTATGGCCCTCGGTTCTAGCATGAACTGCTCCTGTCCTTAGCTAACTCGGCACCCAATGCAAGCACAGGAGCAGGCAAGCAAGCCATGGGAGAGCTTCATAAGTCCGCTTCTTGTTTATTCGACGTCGGAAGAGCCTCGGGGGCTGATAAAGCTTGGTGGTCTTATCGTCCTCACATGCCTCTGACCTGCCCTGGTTGATGTGGTGGCACTGTGGCATACTGGCTCTCCTATATTGAGCTAGGCAGGTCCGGTAGGAAGGTTTCGTGATGTCATTGAGGCTGACGATAATGCCGGGTTTGCAGGGAGTGAGAGCTCCTAGAGGTTGGGACAGTGTATTCTCCTGAGCGTGTGGAGAATGTGATACGAGGCCGCCCATCCGGAGTCACGGAATGTTGGGTATGGTTCCGTGAAACCTGCGCAGGATTGTTTTGGCTGACATTCTGGCGGATATCTCAGAGGAAGACTTGCGATGCTCGTTAAAAAAAAAAAAAAAAAAAAAAAACCCTAGTTTATACGTTATCTCCTAGACTGTCAATAAACGCCGCATTTTATCGGCGCGTGCGATCGCATCTTGGAGCATCAGATAAAGTTACTGCTGCTAAGAGGAACACGCAGCCGCTGCGGATCTTCAGGCCACAGCGACAATGTGAGCTAAAACTGGACCGGGGACCCCAGTTCGGCGTTTAACGGCATTTAACCGCGCCCAAATGGTTCCGTGCTCTGCCTAATAAGGTCAATGGGAGCCAGTGGTGCTGTGTAAACATATTCCTCATCATTGATCGTGCCGTGCGCAGCAGCGAGCCACCGAGATACTCTCAAATCTGCCCATTCCAAGGTGCCCTTCCTCGATCCATTCACAATGCCTGCCCAAAGCGATCTGTCCTTGGACTCGTCCAAGTTCCTCCCAGCGAATGCAACGGATGCTATGCGAGGGCTCGCCGAGGCCCTAAAGGACCGGTCGGCGCCGTGGCCTGCGGTCGTGCACCTCCCAGCAGCCACCGAGGTGGAGATACCTTCTCGCGAAGATGGGCGGACGGTGCCGGTTCGAGTGCTGCGGCCCGACAATGGGAAGCCGAGCACAGGCATCTTCATGCACATTCACGGCGGAGGGTGGACGAGCTTCACCCATCAGGAGTGAGTAATGTGCATCCCGGTGAGGATTTGGAGGTACCTTCTACCAGGCTACAGGGCTATGGGGACCTTGCAGCGCACTCTCTGTGCCCCGGCGGATTGATGGCTCGCGCGGGGCGAGAATGGCGCCAGGCTGAGCGGGGCAGAGCGGCCCGGCCACCGCAATGAACCAGTTGGACTTATGTGATACAGTCAGCGCTAACCGAGCCTCACCGTACTCCCCCACTGGATAGCTTTGACGAGAGACTCCAAGCCTGGGCCAACGGTAGCCAAATGACTGTCATCTCGGTGGGATACCGCTTAGCCCCGGCCCATGTCTACCCGGCCGCGGTGCACGACTGCATCGACGTGGCAGAGTGCCTCACCAGCGACGCCGGCCAGCTGCAGTTCGGCGGAGAGGTCCTCAAGGCTATCGGGGGGGAGTCTGCAGGGGGCCACTTGGCGGCCCTGACCGGCCTACACCTGGCCAAGGTCAGGCCGCAGGACGCTGCGAAGCTGGCTGGTCTTGTGCTCTTTTACGGGTGTTACGACCTGAGCCTCAGCACGCCCTCAATGGTCACCAACATACCTGGTTCCACAGCACTAGTCGACCGGGATATCATGAAGGCCTGTGTTGAAGGTTTCCTGCCGCCGACCCTCGTGACGCCTGAGCAGAGGCGTGCGTCAGAGGTGTCGCCCCTGTACGACGACCTGCCGAGCGTAGCGGCCAAGGTGCCAGGTGGGAAGCTGCCGCCGGCGCTGTTCATCTGCGGGACTGCAGATCCGCTCCTCGACGATACGATGTTGATGAGCTGGAAGTGGATGGTTACTGGCAGCGATGCGGTGGTCAGGATTTACCCTGGGGCGCCGCACGGATTCGATATGTTCACGAATGTCGTCAAGGAAGCGGGCGAGGCGTTGGAGACTGCGTATCAGTTCTTGTCGGAGCGAGTTTAGGGCGTTGTTGGCGGCGCTACGATGAAGTCTGGCTGGGGGATGGGCTCGGTCGCTGCATCGGTTGATCGTTGAATAGTGAACGAATGGTTGAGGAACCTATGAGCTTGTTTTACGCTACCCGACCGGTGAAGCGGGAGACGCGGCCCTAAAGTGCACTCGAGGCCGAGTGACATCAAGCACGAGGTTGTTGGGTGTTGAAATGTCGCTCGCCTTGGGCCTCAACCATTGATGTTAGCGCTCGCCTAGTGATGCCCTCAAACTGGAGCAAGGAAAAGCTTCTAGGGAGCCGGGCGAAGGTGAACATCGGCGAAGCGGGGAAACATGCACAAGTCTTGAGTGTCGAGAATCCTAGATTGCGCTGGCCTCCATGTTTACGCCCGACGCGGGTAAAGGAAGGTCAGGTCGTAATTTGAATGGAGTGTTTTAAGTTGCCCGGCTTCTGTGTGATGGCATACATAGGATCTGGGGCGTCGCCACATTTAAGTATGTGGGCTGCTCTATCACTTCAACCACCGCGATTTTCCTCCTCATGCATCAAATCAATCCTTCGCGGCTGTGAATGCCCGGGGTGCTTGGCTGCCCTTCAGGCAGCAGTCGGGCGTGTGGAACCAAGCTCTTCATTGTCACGTGGCGTCTGGTTGATCTGTGGCAACGTTGTGAACGAATAGGTTTACGCCTTCGCTCGACAGACATCCCTCGTCCCGGGTGCGCAAATATCGTCGGCCAGCGGATCGACCAAGCTCTAAGAGGTACGCTGCCCTCTCAGGGATTCCAGGGCTCGCTCCCGCCCGTCACTGGTTCTGTGCTGACACGCAAGCCCTAGCCAGCCAGCCCAGTCTCGCAGCGCGCTTGAGGACGGCCCCGCCGCGCGTTCGCAAAGTTTGCAGGCAGCAAGGAGACCATCCACTGGGCTATCTCGAGCTGAGAATTCACGCGTCAGCTGGGCCGGGGCCTGGCATTCAATAACCTGTGCAGCCCAGGGCCAACATAAACGTGTAGAGAGCGCTCTATGCGGGGAGGAGGGAGGGATCCTCTGGGTTTGACCGCTGTCAGGCCTGCCCCGCTGCTTCCGACCGCACTGATTCATCAGGGGTCCCTTGGTCAGCCCCAAAACGACAAGCGGAAGCAGGGAAACGACACACCAAGCATCATGATGGCCTCCATGGCCGCCTCCGCCCCCTCGCGGCTTGAAAAGCTCGGAGAAGAGGGCGCCAATGTCTACGTGCTGCTGGCGCGAGCCAGCAAAGGCAGCCACATGCCCCTGGCTCCCGACTCGCAGGCGCTGCAGGATAGCCTCTTGAGCATGTGTGCCGCCCTCAGCGCTCTATCCATTCATCTACGCACCCTCGACGACCCGGAACAAGAGGAGCCCCCGCCGCAGGGCCCCTATGATCTTGGGCGTCTGGTGGCCTGCGAAACCGCCCTATCTGAGCTGGCTCGGGCTCTGGGGACCAGGACATCCACCGCACTCGACTCGGACCACGTCACGCGCGCTCATTGGGTCGTCGGAAATACGTTGGCCAATCTTCGGATCGCTCTCCCACTGGACCGCTATTCGCTCGTCCTCGGCGTCCTTTCGGGGAGGCCTCAGGCTCCACCCGCCCGGCGCGCCTCGGCAATCACGTTTTCTGTCTTCATCACGATACGCATCCAGGAGAAGTCAAGGCCTGGGCATCGAATTCTCGACGCCCTATGCGGCACGGACCACAGCACTGCCAGGGCTTTGGATCTCCTCGACGCAAAATGTCCTGGCACGGCCGACTGGATTTTCACCTCCCACAGCGGCATGAAAGATTGGATGCAGGGGAGCCATCCACTTCTACACCTCTCCGGATCCCCAGGATGTGGCAAGTCCGTTATTGCGGCGAACATCGTCAACCAGCTGGCCCAGAAGGCCACGACTCCAACCTCGTCCCTCTGCTACTTCTTTGTCGACCCCCGCATATCATGCAGCCCGACGACCATTCTGAGTACTCTATTGGCGCAGATCATGGCCCAAAGTCTGGAAGCTTACTCGGCGGCGGAGGCGCTCCTCGCGATTCCAGAAGAGGAGAGCGGCAGTCAGACCACGAGAGCACTGCAGTTTCACAAAAACCCATTAGACGGTGGCACCGTTCACTGGGTGAATTACAAGGATTCTCAAGTTCTCGCGAAGGTCTTGAGAGCTGCCATGCAATCGTTCTCTCGAAACTATGTCGTCATCGATGGAATCGACCATCTTCCCCCTGAGGGCTCGGACGAGCTCTTCCAACTACTCGGCACCCTTGATTGGAGGCGCACACAGATCCTAATCATGAGCCGCCCCATTGAGTTGAAAAGGATCAACAGCCAGGATCAGGTCGCCCAGGAAGGGGAATACAGCTGCTGCCCCATCTCGGCCTCGCCTGACGACCTACGAATATTCATCAAGAGGGCCACAGACACACTGGCGCCGCAGCTGCCGCCGGGAGAGGCTTTACCAGAGCCGTTGCGTCCCGAGTTCTTGGAGGCAACAGCTGATTCTCTGGCCGAAAGTCGAAAGTATGTCGTGCCCCTAACCTACTCCATAGATTTCACAGCGCCTGACTTGGTGCTGATGGCCATTCTTTTCCAGCTTTCAATACGTTCAATATCAGCTTTGGTATATTCAAATTCAGGGTCCAACCGATGGCAAACCCCCCGCCAGCTTGCCACTTCCCCAAGGCGATTCCTGGGACTTGACCTATGCAGCAATGATCGACGCAATCGTCGAGCGTGAGAGCAAATTCAAGGGGCAGGATACTAAGTCCTCCGAATCTGACATCTTCAAAGTTCGTTCCGTTTTCGGAAACGCCCTTTCTTGGCTACTATTGTCTGTGCACACGAGACCAGGCCACTTCTCGGGATTCGCATTTTCAAAGAGGAGCTTTTTTGAGGCCTTGTCACTCGCCTTGATACCCGATGCCGAATCGTTGAAGGAACTGGAGCCAGCAAGCGATCTTGAGGCTCGCTTTGGCTTCTATTTCGATGCCTTGGTGGATGAGAGGACAACAACTGTTCCCCTGGGGCTGGCTGGCCTGGGGACTACCAAGACATCTGCACCAGTCACCCAATACTCCTACCGCCACTGGACCTTGGTCGAGTATCTGATGACTCTCCGGAACGGGGATGTGCTGGATATGAATTTGGAAAAAGCCAGCACTTCACTCGCGCTCACGGCCCTTCGATTTGTGAACTTCACGGAATTCAAACCGATTATTGGGGAGGTCAAGCTGCTACAGAAACGAGCATACGAGCGGCATATTCACCATCCCTTCTACAGTCTGGCTGCAGGATGGCTACCTGAGATGCTGAAGACAGCCGACAGGGCCCATCTAACGCCTCGCATCCTAGACTTGTTCGACCCCACGGGCCGAGGCAGTTCCATCACATTCTTCCTCGAATATTTCAACTATCACTTCCCATGGGTGTACGAACTTACGAGCCCGTCTCACACGTCAAGTGCTCTGGTGGAGCTAGTGGAAGAGCTGGCAACTGGTCGTCTAAGCGCATTTCACATCGCCGTGTCTCTCGGTCTTCCAGATGTTTGCCGTGGCATCACAACGACCTGGAGCAAGTCTGATATACTAGCTCTCGTCAACACAAATACCGCCTATGGGTCTCCCTTAGCCCTCGCCCTTCTGGGGCCAAGAGCTTTTGCCATCAGCGATTCTGAAACGTGGCGGGACTTTTTCGTGCCATTGAGGCAAGGACAAACATCCGTCTCCAGCATAGATGTCCGAGGGACTGTCGTCTATCTATTGGGACTAAGTACCAGCTGCTCAAGCAAGTTCCCCTCTCGCGCAGGAGAAGGTCTCTCGTCCCTAGGGGCAAGTGCACTAATGCGATGCGCCTTCCTGAATGACGCGGACACGTTCATCTACCTGATGAACAAAAAGTCCCGGCCGCCAGTGAATCTGGATTCGATCTTCATACAGGTTCTCGACAACATGTTCTTTCCCGATCTTGGTAATTTCGCCACGCCGGCGGTGCTGCATAACACATTGGCTCGGTATCAGCTGCGGGCCTTGTCGTCAGATGCGCGAGTATTTCTCGAAAGGATCTGCGAGTACTTGATGGACAGACATATAGGCCTTGTGCTTGACCCGCCGGAACCTCAGGGAGATTCTGAGGAAGAGGATTCAGACTCGCTGCTGACTGCTGCGTGGAACTGCGCCTTCAGGTACGGGCTGGCGTGTGCAAAATTCCCCCAGGTACCCGGGGATCCCGAAGCTGCTCGTCGACCTATCAGCTGCAGCGATCAGCAGTACTCCAAGCTGCGAGAGAGGAATCTGCGGGAATTCCAGCCGTATCAGATGCTCCGCCTTATGCAGGACCCGCGCTGGGATGTGAACCAACCGTTGGAGAACCAAGGCTCGGAGACGCAGGATGAAAACGCCGGGCAGACTGCTCTCCATGTTACGGTGGAAAACGAGGGAGAAATTGCACACACGTTGGCCAAGATCCTGATCCGGTCTGGAGCCAGTGTTCATGCAAAGGACGCCCGTGGGAGAACTCCTCTGCATGTGGCTGAAGATAAAAGCATGCTGAAACTGCTTCTCGATAACGGAGCGGAATCGCAAGCCCAGGACTCTGATGGCCGAACAGTCTGGCACGTCGCCGCGGCAAATAACGATGCCAGGACGCTTTTGGAGCTTGTCAAGTGGCAGTGAGTTTTGAGAGTGGACAATAATGATGGCTTTATCTGTCGACTGCTAACCCGGGACCCCAACCAATAGCCGCCCGGAAATGGAGATGCTGGTAGAAGCCTTACGTTGCGTGACGAAGCAGGGACGCACGCCTCTGGCCGAGGCGATCGCCTTCTTTCACGAGCGGCCCCGATGGACCAACGTCCAGTCCCCCGAGCTAGTGGAGCCCGTCGCCGCGGACGTGCTGCTGCCGCTCTGCAAGGACGACCCCTTGACCTTCCAGAGCGACATCCCGCTCGTCCACCTCGCCGCCGAGTGGGGCCGCGAGAACCTCCTTACGGCCCTCGACGAGGCCGGGGCGGTCGAGCGCGGCGTGCTGACTGCCGGGAACGAAACGCCGTTCCACTTTCTCAACGTGGGGGCACCCCAGTCCTTCATCGAAACGCTGGGCCGCGTATACGGGACAGAGTTGCTGGCTGAGCCGTCATCAACTGGCAAATACGCTGTGGAGGCGTTTATGGATAGGCTCGCCGAGGCGGCCCCTCCGAGCAGCAATACTTCCAATCCACGGTCCCAGGCGGCTGAGCAGCAGCAAGTCGATCCTGCCGTGTTCCAGACCCTCCTTGTGCCGTCTGTCGTCCAGTCCAAGGACAAGAAAGGCAGGACGTTCTGGGAGAGATTCTGCTACAAAACAATTGCAGTCTGTATGTTGCCCCTTACTCTCTTCCCCATCCGTGAACGTACAAGAGCCCTAGACTTCCATCAACACCCGATGTATCACAGACTCGACTTTTGTTTCTAGCCGGTCGATATGCGATGCTAATGGATGCGACGGGGTTAAGATTGTCACAAATTCCGCGAGGCACAAAGCGTGGCAGTCGATGCCATCTTTCGGTTCAGCGAGGCATCGAACATCACGGACGCCATCAAGTTCCACGAAAACCAAACATCGATGGCGGCCTTCCTTCCACTGGTCAAAGCCGTGTGGACAACGTCCAAATTTATCCCATCATGGTTTTCGGTTCCCTGCGTGGCCGTGCTTTTGAAGACGGCGAGCCTCGGCGCAGCTGGGACCGACGAAAGCGTCATCTTAACGCTGAAGTGGGCTATCTCGAGCGGCAAATCGAGGCTCATGGAGCTCCTCCTAGAACGGGGAGCGAGCGTACATGCGCCAGCCAGGGGTCACTCCGTTCTGGAGGAGTTCCACAGATACGACATGACCATGTTCCAAGTAGTTCTGCAGCACGCCGAAAAAACCAAGCTCAACACGCTGAATCACCACGGCAGAGCGCCGATCCACAACCTGGTTAGCGATAATGAGCCGAGCGACAGGAGGGGCGGCGGGACCACAGGTCGCTCGGCCAAGATCGCCGCCCTCGTGAACGCGGGTGCAAGCGTCGACCTACTGACTGATGACCGGATGAGCCCCGTTATCCTTGCTGCAATGAAGAGCAACCAAGATAGCGCCATGGCTTTGCTGGAACTGGGCGCCGACACATCGATAAGGCTTCCCGATGGTCTCGACATCTCCCTTGCCGCTGCCTCTCGAGGATGCGTACTGATTCTCCGCAAGCTGATGAACCTAAAGTTCCCGGCCCGCGACTGGTTCAGGAGGTTTTCCATTACCGTGTCGCTTGCCAAGGAAGCCTGGAAGAAGCGCATCTACCAGGGCTGCCACGCCCTTCACATTGCGGCCCTCAACTGCCAGGTTGGGTCTCTGCGCTTCTACCTGGAAGAGAAGCTGATCCCGGTCGGGGACCCGTGTTTCGACCACAAGATGACGGCGCTGCACTTCGCGGCTATAGGCGGCGCCAGCGACGCGATCCGCTATCTGGTCGCGCAGGGAGCCGACATCAACGCCCCCGACGTCACCGGGCTCACGCCCTTGCACATCGGCGTCCAGGCCAGGCACCCAGACTCAGTCAGGACCCTCCTCCAGCTCGGCGCCAACAAGACCCTCCGCGATCGCGAGGGGAGGACGCCGCTGCTTTTGGCGATCCAATGGAACGTGCACCTGTGCTATAATCTGCTCAAAGAGCAGGATCCACAAGACAAGACGACCGTGGACTCCAAACAGTCAACGGAGGGCCAAACCAGCTCCTCGGCCAGTGCAGTCCTGCCAGTGGTGCGGACAGTCAAGGCCATGAGGCAGATGGCCGAGGCGCTGGAAAACTCGGTCATGATGGGGGACCTGAACGCATTGTCATTCGTGCTCCAAGACGGCTGCCCCGTGGACGCGACGATGCCTTCGTGTGGAGAGTGCAGCGCGCTGGGGCTGGCGGTGTGGGCGGCAAAATACCCCGTCGTCAAGTTGCTGCTGGACAAGGGAGCCAGGCGCTTCACCTCCCGCTGCCAAAAGCACAGCTTCCTCGGGGTCAGCGCTCTGTTCGAGGCCGCAGTTCTCCGGCCGCAGGCGCCGCACTGCCTCAAGCTTATACTGGACACGGCGCTCAGGGACGGGACTAACTGGCTCAACTCGCACTTTACGCCGCTGCACATCGCCGTCCAGCAGAGCAATCTGGCTAGCGTGACCATCGTTTTGAAGCATATTGCAGCGAACGCTGCTGCATACCAGTAAGTGGCTCATCCATGGGTGAAGGTTGGAGGCAGGGATACTGATATACTGACCGCCCGCGTGATTTGTTTTGTAGTAAATGGCATGTTGCCTTCCCTTCAGGCCCAAGCAAGGCAACGACCGTCGCCTCGGGCACCAGCCAGACAAGGCCAGCACCACGAATCGACCCTGTGGTGCGGGAAATTGTGAATCGCCAGGTGACTTTACTATTCGCCGACGACGAGTACCACATGGAGCCCACGACGGCGCTGCACATGGCGATCATGAGCGAATCCATCGATATAGCGCGCGTGCTCGTCGAGCGAGGCGGTGCCGATGTGGATGGGGTCGATTGGGAGCTCTCGACGCCGCTGCACCGGGCCGTCAACAACGGGTTCGATGCCGGCATCGACTTTCTCGTGACGAAGGGCGCCTCGACAAACATGCGCGACCGCGACGGCTACACGCCCCTCATGCGGGCCGCGCGCGCCGGCAGAGTCGACCTGTGCCAGCTGCTGATCACCAAGGGCGGCGCCGACTCTGCGGCCCGCGACCTCGACGGCATGTCGCTGCTGAGCTGCTGCGCCGAGAAGAGCTCCTCGCCGGCCCTGTTCGACTATCTCTCGGGGCCCGAGGTCGGGCTGGACGCCTACGCGCGCGACAAGACCACCTACAGCCCGCTGCACGACGCCATCCTCAACTCGGGCATGATGGCCTACGTCTTCTCCGGGCGGTGGGACCTCGAGCGCGTCGCCCGCGGCGCGGACCTACTCAAGGGCTTCTTCACCCTCGTCGTCGACGGCGGCGACGGCCGCTCCCTCCTGCCCCGGCTCCGACACCGCTGGCCGCACGCCGAGTGGCCCCGCTACGTCAACGCCTGCCCGCCCCGCTACCTCAGCCCGCTGTGCCTGGCCGCCGTCAAGGAGCTCCTCTGGGAGCTCGACTGGCTGCTGCACCGCGGCGGCGCCGACCCGGAGCTCGAGGGGTCCGCCGAGGGCACGCCGCTCATGGCTGCGTGCGCGCACGGGCGCGCCGAGGCCGTCAAGATACTAGTACGGAAAGGCGCCCGCGTAGCATACGTCAAGCGCTTGTCGGGTCCGGAGGGGGCGACTGGTGAGGATGTGGTAGTCGTCCAGAACGCGCTCGAGCACGCCAGGGCGTTCCCGGACATTGTGCGGTGGCTGCTCGTCGGGCGGTACACGGACCAGGGCAAGATTTCGGACCGTCCGCACGATGCTGCTGCTGCTGATGCCGCTAATGCTGCTGCTGCTGCTGCTGCTGCTGCTGCGGCTGCTGCCAAATTCCCCGGCAGATCTGACAAGACTTGGCCGCCGGGGGGCAAGGACGGCTCTGCGGGTATCGGTCGGGTGCTGCAGGTGCGGTACGTGCTGACAGGGACGAATCGCGAGTACGGCCGCGTGCGTCGAGAGTCGCTGCGAACGTACCTGCTGCGCACAGCGGAGGTCAAGCTTTCTCTCCGGGGCAAGGTCGTTGTTCCGTTCGCGGGCCCTGGTTAAAAGCTTGGTCTCCAAAACTACGTTATCCCCTCAAGATTACGTTTTCTTTCCAGAAGCTTCGATTACTCTTGCATTTTCTGTCGATCTTCATTCAACATGAAGCCCGGCTCGGTCCACAACCAGGAACTGTTACCAGGTTGTTTTTCCCACCCCTGAAGTATTCAACAACCTCTGCTTTTTCCACCGGCCTTTCCCTGTTTGTCTTCCTTTTTCCTCATGAACATGACGGGCGTCCACTTTTTTACTTGCTCCTTTTCGCGACCCCTCACGATACGTTACTTACCATATGGATTGTACATGTTTAGCAACGTAGCAAATGGCGAATTGCTTAGTAGTCCTGTTTTCTATGTTTCTCGAAGCCCTGCAAGCGACCTTTATCGGTACGTGAATTAGTAAAACGTCATGTGCAGACACGACTTTCTTGAACGTCCTACGAGAGCATCCATTTCCATTCAGTGCTCGTCGAGTTCCCAAGACCTGCGTCACAAAGAAAAGTCTCTATAAAGAACACCCGTTTGCAAAGAATGCCACGTCGCAAGAAAATATCCCGCGAGACTTGAATCGGTAAGAAAGAGCACATGTGCGATTTGATTCAAAAACGTTATGCTCCCCAAAGGATGGCGCCCTCCTATGGGTAGCTCAAGCGAGTGGTGGTGAATACAAAGGGGCTCTAGAAGCCTCGCCACATTCTTGCAACCGCCAAGAGGTTGTTCCTATACCAGGTTGTTTTCATCCTGCCGGAAAGCTACTCGCTATTCTCCTTGACAGCGGGAGAGGTGAGAGCCACGGCTCCGCCATCGCCCGCCTTGCTATCGTCACCGGCCTGGCAGCAGCGGGTAGAGGATTAGAGCCCGTTCCAATCTGAAAGATCCCGCTCCAAAGGTGTGACGGAACATTGGGTTGGAGTTTATTCATACCGCGGCGATCTTGGGCTTGCAGCAGTTAGTGCCGCCGTTGCCGCCCGAGCGAACCTGGATTTCTCCTATGGTTTTTTGAAAAAAAAAAAAAAGTCAACTGTTGAAATCCTTCAAGCCACGAGACCGCGCTAATATTGCGGTGTTGTGGGTCTCGGCGGGGAAGGTTGACGTACCGTTAACAACGGGGACAACCGCGGCGGTCGAGAAGGCCACGAGGGTGCTGGCGATGACGGAGACGGCGGAGAAACGCATTCTGGCGGTTGGAAGAGGGGATCTGTGAGGCTCCTGAGTTGAGGCGGTCTTGGTGGGATGTTCTGAAGGATGTCTTGAAGGTGAGGATGCTGAGGACTTGGATATCACCTTGGACGGGGACACAAGTTGCCTTTTTATAGACGACTTCTTCTGTCTTGGTGTACTTCACGAAATCCAACTCCGTTACGGCAGCGAGAGCAGTACCCGAGCCTACCGCCCCAATGCAGTGCCCGAATCGCGTTTGAGCCCATCAACAGACTCATCCCCCAGAGCCCATCATCGGCCCGAATACAATGCCCGAGACCCCGCCTGAATCCATCCCTGGGGCCTGCACCAGAGCCCATTGTGATGCCGTGGCCGCGTAACTGGCAGCCCTGCAAGTCAAGGCTTCGTGCTGCTATTCACTCCACGCGTCAGGTGGCCCTCGGGCGATTAATCCCCACGCAAAACAGACAGAGTTTCGTCTACATGCCTCTCCCCTCGCTTCTCATTCCCAACCCGGAAATATTTTGACTTTTCTGGGGAAAGCGGGAAGTCCCCCCGTACGGCCTGCCACCCCCACAGCCAAGCCCCTAACGCCACGGTCCGACCCGCTGGACCCTGCGGTCCATGTGCATTGGCTTCGACGACGTCACTACCAATCACCGAACTCCTGATTCATTCCACCCACTGCACGAAGATGTCCAGCAAGATAATCCAGTCGAGACGACACCACGGCATATTTGATGTGTTGCTTGCCTTGGAGATACGGGTATGCGGTATCCAGCAGCGTTGCGTGGAAGCCGGGTAGCAGCAAAGTAAATCCCGGTTAAAGGCGGTTAAAGGCAGGTAGACGCCTTGTTTCTTAATGCCGACTAGCGTGGGCGATCCCGAGCATGGGGTAGAAGTTTGTGCCCCATCGGCAAGTGACATGTCAACCTTCTAGCTGACAGGTGTCATCTCATGGCTCGGTACCAGGCATGCCCAGAGCTTATGATCATGACAGGGTACAATACATCTTGAATTTGTAAGCTCGGGGAATAGCAGAGGCCAGAGTCGAACATTACTAGCACTCCATTGGGGGAAAAATTAGCGGTTCAGGCTGTGGCCTACGCATGTACCGAGCCAGATCCCAGTGACTGGCTCTGATCGCGTGCAAACCTCCTTGAAGGATCACCAGAGACTTTCCGGCGTCCGTATGTCCCGGTAGTCTCCGGGTTGGCCCACGGCCGAATGAACAAACACCCGAGGTCAGGACAGGAAAGCCGGGTTCGTTCTGACTACTCTCGCGGAACAGCTAGGCATCCCGCAGTCCTGCATGGCGAGATGTGATCGAGATTGAGAGCCTTTACGGGATCATGGGGCCTGTTTCTCCCACCATTCCTCAGATGTTTGGGTATAAAGCGGAGCGTCTCTGCCGCCTTCGTTGGCCGTTCCCTGGACAGCCCAACAACGCACATCACCAAGCCAAGACATCTACTCCAAGAACAGGAACGAACTATCCAGACTCAGAATCTCAAAATACGTTTCTCCGCCATCTCCATCTCTCTTCTCGGTGGCTTCGGCCTCGCCACTGCTGCAATTGTCCCGGATCTCACCGCCGGGGAAGGTAAGCAGTTCGATACTCCTCCAGAAGGAAAAGGATTGTCTTGCGGCACTTGTTTCCATCATGGATGTCCTTACGAAGAGCAATATTAACCAGCACTCTTGAATTCGGACGTGGTCGTTGGATCCGGTCCCAACCGTCCCGGCGACGGCTGCGAGGACAAGAACAAGCGCAAGAGGGCCCGTGCGGCCGGGGAGGACTTTTCCGCGCGCCGGGATGGTGTGGGTAAGGAGAACGCGTGGGTAAGGGGAACGCTCAAGTCGCGGTTGTGGAGCCTCGGGTTTCGAGTAAATCTCCATGTTCGGGCGGAAGTTCGGATCAGGGTCCGTGCAACACGGGACTTCCGCCCTTGTTCTAACGGCTAGACGCCACCACAAAAAGCTAGGGGTGCACGGTTAGGCATCTTGTCTAAATCATGCTTGGGGTTTTATCAAGTCTAAACCGAAAAAAAAAAAAAAAAGCCCCTTGTTGGTAGGAGTCGGTACTCCTGTAGGCTCGGAGATCTCCAAATATGATGAAAAATGATCATTAGACCTGTAGAATGGTCTCTCTATTGTTCTATTGTGCATGAAGAGGAAGAGATCTATCTGCCAGAGAGGGAGCATGCGAGAGGCTATATATATACACGGTCATGATCACCCAAGGGCCGTTCCCCTGCTCCCAAACTTGCGGGTCCTCCGGCCCTCGGATCCCGTGATCAGACATCACAGGATCGGAGGATCCGGCCCTCTCCGAGCTCTACCGATTGCCTGCGCCGGCAAACGCAATCCAACCCCCTTTTGAATCCCTACAATCTCCTAACCTTCGAACCTTTACGCCCCGCCATAGGATGACACACATTCACGGCTGCTTATTTAGCGTGGTGTGCCCCTTGCTAAACTTGTCGTATATTCCGATGTGGTTTCGCCAGGAGCAATTAATACCAGGGCCTCCAATCCACGCCTGGGATCACAAAGGAGGGCTAGCAGAAAGAGATTTGTAACGCAGTTCAGGCGGCTTGATTGACATCTTGAACTTGCTCCAAAGACCGTAATTATAGCCAGCGTGATTTACTTGTACGTGAATGGCAGATCTTTGCATGGGCTTGGGGACTTACTGGACGGTACCGGACTTCTGCTAGACTAGCGTCACACAGGCAGTGCGACCGCGAGGGTCAGATGTCGTTCGCGGGGAAGTGTCCCCCCTAGAGACTCCCTGCCCCGGCAGTGGTGGCAACCTATTAACCACCTCAAGTAATTATATCCATGCAGAAGGTTTAAAAAGTACCTATCCACTCATATGGACGACCCAGCGAGCCAATATCCTTGACAGCTCGTCCCTTGCACATACCACTTGGCTCACAGGCTTCCGTATGTCTCAAAGCCTAAGGCCTCGTCAATGGGAAACAATATTCCGGGGGTGTGCCCCAGGCCCCGTGGCTCGAGTGTCAAAAGTGTGCTGAGGTCTGTGTCTTTGAGGAGTACACAGTCTTATGGCCCTTACGCTTCTGGCCTTGGGCCTGACAAGACTGGCCATTAAAGGGGTTCCGGTCTCGTTAGCTTACTTCAAGGCTGAAAAAGAAGGTCTATATCAATGTTGACTTCCAGAGCACTTACTAGATCGCAGTACCAGAATGCCTGGCACTCGGTGCGCCTGATGAGCAAGGCCTCGCCGTCCTCCAGGCCGCAGCCCTGACATCTCCTCTTTCCTTCGCGCCTTGGGAGGACCGTATACTCCTGAACGCGGTCGCTCAGCGCCATGAGATCGTCCATGGATCTCACCGAGGAAACAGTGGTTCCCTCGGAACTCGACCAGGTCTTTGTGATCTTCGGGGAGGACCTGTGGGAGGAAATGGAAGGGAGGGAACACCTTCCTTTGCCTTAGCCCGCAAGGGGCTGCCATGATGGTCGGGCCGTCCTCGTCTTCGATCCTCCATAGCCAGTTGTGGAAAGTGGTCGGGTCCATGCCTTGGAGAATGTCGTCCGCCCATGTTCCTCATGCCGCGGGGCGCCTTCCCTGAGAGTCGATTCTTGAGCACATATCTGCAGCTGCCCGCAAGATGTCTTCGTACCGCTATCTTGTTGCTCTCCTCGCGCGATGCGCGACTCTTGGACGAGCCTTTTGCCCAGGACAAGATATCCCACCGGGATGAACCGGATCGCCGCAACGACTTTGTCTTCCTCTAGGAAGATAAGCTTGCAAAACCCACGGATCTCCTCGAGTCCATCACTGCTTGTTCCCATCACGACATTCTGCGCGGCCACTGGGCCTTGACCTTCGCCTGGCAAGTCATTGATTTCGTCCATTCCGATAACTACCAGGTAGTAGATAGGTAACCAGCTTGGAGGCTTTTGGCGCTTGCTTTAGAGCATAATGTCCCGGACCGAGGAAGGTGCGTTATCAAGAGTCTTGAAAGTAGTGAAAAGGCAGGAGAGTCTTTGTAGCTTTCAAGGGGATGGCAGAATGTCGAAATGTCAAAATGGCAGGATAATCGAACAGCGGAATGGCGCCAGGCGGTGGGGAGGCGGGCGAGGGGCCAAAAACTTCTTGAAAGAAATGACTGATGGCAGGTGTTCCCGAGGGTCGACCAAGGTTGCGATGGATGATGGCGGGTTTTCTTGAGACTCGACCAGAGTTGTGGGTGTAATTTTTTTTTATTTAGTGGTCAAAAGCAGGGTTACCAGATCCGAAGGCAGAGTGAAGTCCAGCTGCGTCGCTGCGGCTTGCCCTGCAGGTTCTATCCCTCGGGGACTGGAGTCTCCACATTTCCGTTTGTTTTCCTCCGAGGCTAGGTGCTTAGGGCGGTCTCCTATTCCATTCTTCCAAAATGGTTCTGACGCTCCCCACAGCAGCCATTGAAGAGTTAAAAGAGGTGCCAGAGCGCGGGGACAATGAATACATGCGGCTTTGGATCAATAGACAAGGGGCCCTAGACAAAGGCTCTTCTCCTTTTCGGCTTTAGGGCATACTGGTAGCTATTTACACTCCACAGAATATTTTGCGTCTCGTTGAATAAGTGATCTGGCAAAATAATCTGTAGATTACAAGATCTATCTGTGAGGGTCCTGGGCAGTAGGCCTGGCCTATATACACAGATAGCACAAAGGGGTTGCTGCTTGCCTGATGGACAAACAGCGGGCCTTGTGGTACAGAATGGAAGAGAAGAGAAAGGAGTAGGTGACAGCTGATGTCCACATCTCCCGCTGCCTTTAATCCCAAGCCTCCGACAAGCGTTAGAATGAGGCTGATGTGGCTGGTTCTGCGTGTCGACATTTGAGGAAACCTAGCACGGACTCTGCTGAATCTTGTGCGTGGAGCGGATATGTGTGCACCGCTCGGGAAATATGCAGCCCTGCACAGGTGCCGCACCCAACACGGTCACATAAAAAAAAAAACGGGACACCAGAAGGTGGCACTCCTACTGGTACATCAACACGAATAAGAAACCTTCCAAAAAGGTGTAGTTCCGCGCAGTTTAATACTTCGAAAAAAAAATATAAAAATAAATTAGAAGCCCGTACAATCACTTGCATTAATGTTCCTTTTTCTTTCTTAATAAACTGAGGGATTGGGAGGGGAATAAAAGCTTCCACCGAGGTCACTTTTCTTTTGTGTCCCGTTTTTTTTTATGTGAACGTGTGCACTTGGCAGGAGTGGGACTTGAAGATCGCCCAACACTGGATCAAGCACTAGACGAAAAGCTTAATTGATTTGGCAGCTCCACCCTGCAGAAAGTTAACTCTAACGGGAAACGATACAACATGACATGAACATTTCGAGAGTGGGCCAAGCGGTCGGGTTCGATTTTGTTGGCCGTCTGGCCGAGCATCCTAGCCTTCCAGAAGGTGCACCGTTTGATCTCTAGTTGGCAAAGGTGGTGGCATTCTGGGTGCTGTCCCTTTTGTCGTGTGCCAAGATGGAAACCATCTCAATCTCGTGCCACCCAGGAGGTTTGTTGTGCTTACCGCCTTGCTGATCCCTTAATTTGCGCTCCGTGGATTGACGCGCCACGGGAAATGGGCTGCCCGACTCGTGCCCAAGCCTGGCCCGAGGAGAGGCTGCTCCTCCTCGTCCTCCATGGGGCGATGGACGGTATCGCAAAAACGGTTTCTGCGGAGAAGGCCGGGGATCCATGGCTTGTGACGTACGGTTGCACTTTCGCCTGACGTAAAACTCTGGCCTATGCGAAGGGTTAAAAGATGGAAATGGTCGAGGAACCGAGGGCATAGAATCGCAATTACAGCCCCAAGGGGCATCCCGACGACACGCCCGAGTCCCGAGCGGTCCGATGTCTGTGCCGCATGGGCTGCCGGCGGGCCCAGCCTGTCACTCACTGCCAGCCTGCCATCACCGTCGAGTAAATAAGCCTGGAATACCTGACCCTGCGGCACCACGAACTGATAAATAGACCTTCAACAGCCGTCCCCAACTGGCGCTCCCGAGCCTACCCTCCTCACCCAGCCCTCACCACCTCACCTCAGTCTTTCTTTTTAGAGCACACGGCGACCGATAGGCCATCTTTACCTAATACTATTTCCTTCACGCTTCCGTAATTAACAATGAAGCCGAGCTGCATCATCGGTGGCGGCATGGCCGCCACCTCGACGCGCTGGGCCATGTACTACGACCAGTACCACACCACGGCGCCGCCCAACAAGAACCTGACGGCCGGCATCACCCACGTCATCACGGCGTTCGCTGCCTCGGATCTGTTCATCGGCAACACCACGGGCACCTACACGCCCTTCCAGCCGCTGTCCCAGATCCGTGGCTTGTTCGACGACGACGTCAAGGTCTGCATGGCCATCGGAGGCTGGGGAGACACCGCCGGTTTCGGCCGCGGCGCCCGCACCGAGGCCACTCGCAAGGAGTTTGCCAAGAACGTGGCCGCGACCGTCGAGAGGCTGGGCTACGACTGCGTCGGTATGTGGATGGCCTTGGCTGTTTTTTTTTTTTTCCTTCTTTTTCTCTCCCCTCGGATTCTTGGAGAGACGAGCAAAAAACGAGGCCCCCTTGCTAACCAAACGTACCAGACCTCGACTGGGAGTACCCTGGCGGCAACGGCGCCGACTACCGGCAGAACCCCAACTCGGGCAAGGTGTCCGAGATCGAGACGTACCCTCTCCTGCTCTCCGAGATCAGGGCCGCCATCGGCAAGAAGGAGCTCTCCATCGCCGTGCCCGCCCTCGAGCGCGACATGATCGCCTACACGGCCACGCAGGTGCCCAAGATCGCCAAGATCGTCGACCACATCCACGTCATGACCTACGATCTCATGAACCGCCGCGACAACGTCACGGTGCACCAGACGGATGTGAAGGGCTCGATGGCCGCTATCGACACCTACATTGCCCGCGGCGCCCCCGCCAACAAGCTCAGCCTCGGCTTCGCCTTCTACGCCAAGTGGTTCAACACGGCCAAGGGCGCCAACTGTATCTCCCCCCTCGGCTGCCCGACCGAGGTTATGGAGGACGCCGCCGGCGCCGACACGGGCAAGTCGGGCGCCTTCACCTTCGAGAAGGCCAACTTCGCCGCCCCGCCCAGCAACCTGACCGTCTCGCCCGACAGCTCATGCGGCGCCGGCACCTTCTACAAGTGCAAGGAGGGCGCGTGCTGCAGCCAGTACGGCTTCTGCGGCACCACGGCCGCCCACTGCGGCACCGGCTGCCAGAACCCGTTCGGGCGGTGCGAGGGCGTCTCGACCAAGGACTCGTTCGCCAAGGCTATGAAGAACGCCAAGACCGACACCGTCAACGGCGCCGAGTGGTTCTGGGACGCCGAGGCCAACATCTTCTGGTCCTGGGACACCCCGGCCCTCATCAAGCAGAAGATTCAGACCATCGTCAAGGCCAAGGGCCTGGCCGGCGGCTTCGCCTGGAGCCTGGGCGAGGACACCTTCGACTACAGCCACCTGAAGGCCATCACTGCTGCCCTGCACGCCTAAGGGGTCGGCGACTGTGATGCCTTGGGCTTCATTGTGGGCTGAGTGCGAATTGGAATAGAGCTAATCTAGATGGTACAATAACATTCGTTTTCAAGCCCATATAACTGTTGTTTGCTGAAGATGGTCCAAAATCTGTGATAATGTGCGTCTCCGGCGGCGGGCACGCAATGCTCAATACTCGTGGGGCTTGGTGGAGACGCCGAATGTCGTTCCAGTAACGCAGCACAGGGACCGGGCCAGCTGGACGTCTTTTTTTTTTTCTTCTTCCCCACACAAGACAAGACCTCGACTCTCATTCTGTCATCCAACACTTTACACCCCCAACCGTCCCTCCCCATCGCTGCCCACCATGGCGTGCGACTTTTTATCTTCGTCCGGCCCGCCCGAGCTGATCCTCCATATTTTGACGAGCTGCGAATCGACCGGTGATGTTCTTGCCCTTGCGAGGACTTGTCGATACGTCCACGACGTCTAGCTGGAAAGGGCCGCAGCCGTACTCTGGTCCCGCTTCCTGCGCAAAAAGCCCGAATTCGAGGATGCGCTGATCGCGGTGAGCCCCTATGCCCCATCCCGGTGGGTGCGTTCAATCATGCGCAGATGCTGATTTTGCCCTCTCCGGCTCCAAGGCTCGGCTCACAAGCCTGGTCGTCGAGGCCGAGACCAAAGATGAGCTGCCGCCCATGGCCGTGTCGCCGGGCCTGTTCAGCGGTCGCCGCCGAGCCCCCACGCTCGAGGAGCTGAAGGCGGCCGCTGCCTTGTGCCGCGTCGGCCGCGGCCTGGCCGTTGGCTTGATTTTCGAAAACGGCTCGAGATTCCCCTTTGAGACAGATGAGCATGGAGCATGTAGGCCCGAAGACCGCGCTCAAATAGAATGAGAAGCTCGCGTCGTCAAAACCTTTCTTAAGCTTTTGATCTGCGGCGCGGCGCTGACGGGGGCTTACAACGAGCCGCTCTTCCAGGTCAGATCGAGCAGCGACCCGGATTTAAGGAGTCTCGTGGATTCTCTTGGTGATTGTGACCCACCGTTCGCCAACTGGAATTCCTCGAGCGCTTTGCCGTTTGCAACATGCAAGCAACCCCCGAGGCGGAAGAGGCCGTTTTCGGCACCCTTGGCGACTGGCTTCTCGGCAGCATCCTATCCGACTCCGAAGCGAGGGCAGAAATGGAAAAACGGTTCGAGGGAGGCTACGGCCGAGCATCATACTGCAAATATGGCCGAGAGCTCTCGCCGTGTCCCGTAAAGCTGGCGGCGGATGAAAGCACCAGCCACTCGGACGCCCATCTCGTCGTGTGGGAGATCATGAAAATGATATGGGTATACGAGCATTTCATCCGCTTGGTATGTCCTCGCCGCTACGCACGCGATTTCGTCGAAATCGACCAAGGCCCTCTTCAAAAGGCCGTAGCCGTCTTTCCTGGGGTATTCAAAGGCGAAAGGCTGACCCCGATCGAGAGTACTTTTCGGTGGCAATCAGATACCTTCGTGAATGACTCTGTTGTCCCACACGACCACGACTATTCCGTTTCGGGCGTGTACGATCGCACTCGCAACCTTGGGTGCTGGGCAGCTGCTGTTTCGGTCTTTTTCAGCTGGATTCACGAAAGTTCTGGGCGGCCGAATGTCATCGGGGAGACCAACGACCCAACCGCGCCTTTGAGACTTAGGTTTTTCGAGCATTTCCTTCGGTATCGGTGCGGGCTTCGATTCAGTGATGACGCATTCCACCAGGACGAGTACGGCAACAACTACCATAAGTTCGCTAACAACACCGCCATCTTCGATAATGACGAAGAAGGGAATGAGGGCTGGTGTGGCGAGCACAACGGGATCGAATACACCTCCTTCCTCGATGGCTCCGAGTTACTTAGCAGCTTCGAACCGGCCCCGGCCCGCATCTATCAAAATTGGGCCTAGGGTGAAAAGGGGGGCGTTCCAATTCGGTCTTAGCTGGTTTGACTAGGGGAGAGCGGACTGTGCCGTATATTCCTGTGCCATGGCCGTATGTCTTGGGGGTCTGAGAAAGCTTGGCCAATAGTCTGCGTGCTGCATTCTCGGGCCTGAATAGGGGAGAGGTCCTCTGATGGTCTAAAAATACTAGCAATTTTATGCTCTACAGGGCTATTTCTTAACTGCAACAACAAACAGCCTAGGATACCGCAGCAGCACTTTACCATCGGCCAGCGGCGGGTAAACCTCGGCGAGCCTCTCCTCGTATGCCTTGAGAAACGCATCCCTCGCGCCGCCCTGCTCGGGGATCAGGTTGACGTACGGCTGCAGCCCCGTGCCCCTGACCCACTCGACGATGTCGCGCGGGCCCGGTAGGACGTGCTGGTAGATGGTCTTCCAGATGTCAACGCTCGAGCAGTGCGGGATCAGCGCGTCGTAGATCTCCTCGGGTGACTCGATCGCGTCCAGGTCCGGGCGCTCCGGGTCGTCGGTGTCCTCGAGGCCGGTCCGGCCGGGCGGGTGCGCCGCGAAGGTGGCCGACCAGGGCCGCCCGGCCCGCAGGGCGACCTCGCGCATTGCGGCGTGCGACGGCTCGTCGCGGTTGTCCGGGACCTGGAAGGCGAAGACGCCGCCCGGCGCCTGGGTCCGCATCAGCCGGGCCACAGTGCGGATGCGGTCGCGGCGGCGCAGCCAGTGCAGGACGGCGTTGCTGAAGAAGAGGTCCACGGGCCGGCCATCGTGGGTGGGGAGCTGGTCCGGCGACCAGGCCAGCAGGTCGGCCTGGTGGAAGTCGACGGCGGCGGGCCCGTCCCGCATGGAGGGCTGGGCGCGGGCGCGGGCGACCATGTCCGGGGACGAATCGATGCCCGAGATGCGGGCGTCGGGGAAGTGGGCGCGCAGCACGGCGGTCGAGTTGCCCGGCCCGCAGCCCAAGTCGACGATGCGCGCGCCCGAAGAGGGGATGGCTGAGGACGGCAGCTGGGCCACCAGGTCGTGCACGGGGCGTGTGCGCTGCGTGTGGAACTTGAGGTACTGCGACGCCGACCAGTCGCCCTCCTTGGCGGCAGTCGTTGCGTCTCGAGACGCGGCGCCCTGGTCGGTGGACATCCTGCGTACAGCCGTGTGAAGCGGTACACAACGAATAGGGGCCTCCCAACGAATAGCAGAGCGAGGACTCGATAGATGAAGAGGAGGACGAAGTCGCCCGAGTGTGGCTGACGCCATGTCGCGACTGGTGAGAAATTCTTCGAAAGAAGGAACGAGCTGCGAGACGACTACTTCGAGGAGCACCTGTCAAAGAACAAGGCAAAAAGGAATGTTTCTTGATAGGAGTCTGCTCTGACGAGGCTGGGTCGCTGGCACAAGAAGAAGCGTGGGTTTTTGTTGTCGACCTTAGGATCGAACGGCAGCATGCTGCCGAGTCAAACCCGACTCCTCCGCCCGGAGCCGAGGGCAAGGCCGCGCGCTCAAGGGCTGCTCCGAAAGCGTGGGGCCCCTCATCGAGGTCGGCTTACCTCTCTCCACTGTTAGCTCCGAGGAGTTTAGGATCGACTGGCAAAGACACCACACTCCCGATGGGTAGACTGTAATAAGAGCAAGCTGCTACTTTCTATCGTCATGCAATCATTGGTGGGCTGCACAACAGATTTTAGAAACTCCCAGCTTATCCAGAGCCGCCCAGCCATCACGACTTCTTCCACTTTCCGCTCAAGAAAACGAAGCGCTTCCGCCCGCACCACGTTTGATATTGCCTACAACCAATTAATTACAAGGCTTGTATTCCCCTCTCTTCTGCAACTGATCCTGTGTCCCACAACCAACGAAGCACGACTCCCTTCCCTTTATCCTCCTCTTTTTAATTCCAACATTCTCCCCTGCATCTCCAATCTTATTATCATCTTCCTGCCGCACTCTTCCCCAACGTAAAGCCATCGCCTCAGCACAATCTGCCCGCCAGCCTGTTCAGATACGCGGGAATAGCCGGTTCGAGGCGCGCAGCCGCATCGGCAACCACCAGGGAGCCCGCAAAGTGATAGCAGGTCCTGGACAGCCCGGGCTCCACACCACCAAACAGACAAGCCGCCAGCGTCCCGAAGTAGGGCCTCCCAGCGCTGACGTTGAAGAACGTACCGAAGCGGCTGTTAGCGCCGGGACCAGGCATGCCCACGCCGCGGAGGCCCAGCGCCAGCGTGCTGGCCGGCAGGCCCGTGGGCCTGTCGATCGGGTCTGAGGGGTCCGCGTGGTCAGCCGGTCGCCAGTAGATGCAGTGGAACGCCAGGGTCGACCAGAACCAGGACGCTAGTTCTCGAGACAGAGGCGGGGCCGACCCGGCCCGGGCTCGGCCGAAAAGCAGAGCGGCGCACGCTGAAAGTTTCTCCGGCATGGACCGGGGAACCGCGGGGATAGAAAGCCAGCAGCGGACAAGCCAGCCTACGGTGACGAGGCCGAGCTGCGGGACGAGGCTCGCCATGAACCCAATGGCGGAGTGGGTGGAGGTGAGCCTCCTGCAATGTCGCTGGACGAAAGCGAGCGACCGCCGCTTGGCTTTTGGCGACAGGAGCGTCCAGAAGACAGCGGCTGGCAGGGCCCATCCAAGAACGCCGCGTACAACGCGTGCGGGCCCCATCTCTATCATGCTGTAGAACCAGCCGCGAGGCCGTGGCAGTCCGCTAAGTTCCCAGTACTCGTCGTAAACAGGCAGGATCATGTCCATCCCGTACAAGGTGACGACCCCTACGACCACACGCTCTGCGCGGCCTGGCGCCCAGTCGACCACAGATTGGATATTCCCCTGATTATGGCAAGTTAGTGCTAATACTGCGCACAGAAACTCAAGATATCGGAAGAAGCACAAGCTCAGATTTACCATATTGTTGAGAACGCCCAAACTACCTATCGAACCGAGATTCGGGAGATCTTGGCCAGGATGCGGAAAGAACCCCGTGAGCTTTCTAGCTTCACAAGATATATCAAGAAGGGGAGAGAGATAGGTTGATATCTTTTAAGCTGTTTGGGCTTGAAGAAAAAAAAAAAAAGGTATCTCCAAAATGTGATTTCTGGTTTCGACTTCGATAGCGTGCATGGTGCTTATTTGATCCTAGGGCTATCGGCTTGGCTTTAATAGTGTACCAGCCCTGAGAAGCTTTTGAACTACGTGGTTCCAAAAAGTGTTGTCTCAAAGGCTCAAAGTATCTGGCGGGAAGTCCCGGAGCCACTCGGGCCGCCACATCTCCCAGCCAATGGCAGCCATCCATTTTGCATCTGAACGGCTCAGACATTAGACAATATGCTAGGGCATGTGTGGGCTCGGAACACTAGACTAGTACTCGTGGTAGGAAGCAATGATATGAACGCACTTGCGTGGGTAATTACCCGGTGGTGTTGCTCTTTGCGCCGTCCGGTGTACAATATCACCCCTGAAAGTTGCATAGAAACCTACCCACGTCATAAATCCCCGAGAAAATTGTTGTGTTATACTCGAATTCGGTTCCGAGAAATCGCTGTTTCTTTTGATCATGTCAAAATCACTGCTTCTTTTCCCCTACGAGAGCCTGTTTATCCTGCCAATTACGGACTTTGACACCGGGTTCCTCGCCAAGGGGGCATTGTGGAGCTCGAAGCACACGCGACTCTACCCTGATTGGCGACAAGGACGTCAGGGGCGTTCAAACTACAGCATCATCGTCGGCAAATGGAAATATTGCCCAAGTTTGAACAAGGACACGATCAAAGCATGCGGCATTGGGATGACCAAGTTTGAACTAACTTTATGTATTTAGGACAAAGAAAAAAAAAACTATCCTCTCAATACCGGTGCCTGGAGTGTCGTGCGTCGTCTAGTCTATACTCTTAAAAGTCTATGGTCCTCGTGGGTAAGATGTAGGAGAGGAACTGGCTTTCAGTTTGATGCAGTTCTGTACGTGAAGATTGTAGCAGGCGTGAGCCAAGGTCGGGTCGATCCCTTCAGTGGCGAGCAAAGTACTGGGACCACCAGCTCTTGTGCTCGCCCTGCATGTGCTGCGCGAGCTCGCGGCTGACGCGCTCCTGCATGGCCTGGCCCTCCTGCCTCGTGATGACGCGGCCGCCGCTGACGGCGCCGAGGACCTTGAGGTGCTCCTTCTTGAGCTCCTCGAAGCTGGCGTCCAGCTCCTTGTGCCACGGGTACAGGACGAAGACCTGGAAGCCGAGGGCGGAGCTGGCGACCGCGAAGTTGGTCATGGAGATGAGGCGCGTGATGAAGACCATCTTGGCGGCGGGTGGTGGGCGGGTTTGGATCCGAAGTGGGATGTGATTAGGTCGGTTTGGTGTTTCCAAGACCGAAGCGATCCCGTGATCTGCGACTGGCGCGCGTTGCGGTTTGTCTCTGTTCAGGTACGGGAGGTTGTCAGTCCAAGCCGAGCAGCCACCGAGAACGCCCAAGAGCCGCACCATCGATGATGTACGAGGCAGTGAAACATTTGAGGAACCATACCGGCAGGGTTTGTAGTTCTTGGTCGGGAAGGGCGATACCCGGTCCGGTCCGATGTCGCACCTGGCTGAAGGCTAGGGGGCGTGGGCTTCCAGGGGAGGGGCGTGAGCCTTGGGGGTCTTGCGTAAGGGCGAGCGAAGCTTGGGGGGCAGGAGAACGGGACTGCGGTTCAGTCGGGCGGTATCGGAAAAACGACGACAGACATTCCAGGCTCCAGCGGCACGAAGGAAAAAACAACGATGGGAAAACAAGGAGGGAAAGGAGAGAGAGAAACGACAGGCAGACGACGGGCAGTCCGTCCTGTTTTTATTCATTTTCAAAAAAAAATCCAGTCCCGGGCGGGCGTCCAAAGGGATCCAACGTCGGCGCTTGTCAGAAAGTTCTTGGAGTGGGTCCACCTTCCATTTTGGTGCAACGCTGGAATCCCAGCAAGAAAAAAAAAAAAAAAAAAAAAAGAGAGGAATCCATAAAAAAAAAAGACCGCTGCCGGTTCTTCACCGGGCGCGGCGTGGACAGCGAAACGGGGGCAGCTCGCTCTCTTTGCATGTGAGACGGCACCTCTTGCGGCCTAATCGAGGCCCTGTGTCGTCAAAAACAGGGGCAGCACGGGCAAAAGGGTGGTGGGTCCCAACTTCGAGACTGCCAGGGATGACTTGGGCGTGAGAGTTATGAAATCACGCCACTCCAGCGCCCTCACCCTCGTTAGATGGGGGAAAAGTGGGGGCGGCTTCGATGACTAGTGACCCTGACAGTGCCGGCGGCAGCAAGGGTGAGCGAGGGTGAAGGGGGTGTCCTTGACTAAAACACTTTGGGCACCGGCCGAATTTGTGAGGGCGCGTGCCTTGTTCTTCGCTTGATGACTGGAACTGGGAAAAAAAAAAAAAAAAAAAAAAAAAAAAGAGGAACTTGCGGGGGAACGGGGGAACCGGACGCGGTGGAGAAGAAAAAGGAAAGGGGAATTCCTGCTTCATCCTCCTCAAAACCGTCTCCGTGGTCCGTGCCAGACCGACGATGGTCTCAGGATTGCCGTTTTCCCTGAACATTCCCATCCCTCTGGCCTTGGTCCAGCGATAGCGTCGATAACGGCGAGCACGCACGCACACCTCACCTCCTCGTGAGATCAAGAGACATATAAACACGGCGAGCCGGCTGACGGGGGACACCAAGGGAGCGCCGAGACACCGAATCTTCAAACTCCACCCACCCCCAAGAACCGAAGCCTTCCTTGGCACCGCCCATCCACGCCGCCCTTCTGACCGAGCCGACAGTAGCCCGCGCCCAACACCAGTCCAGAACGACGGCGCCGCGCGCCAAAAACAAGAAACCAACACACGCCCCAAGAAGAAGCCTCGGCTCGGCGCCAGAGCACACTACGCTACACCTACTAAACACATAGACACACATAACCAACAATGGGCGTCAGGGACACGGCTCCGCGGCCGGGCTACAGCGTGGTGCCGTGCCCGCCGAACCTGATCCCGCACTACGTGGGGCCCAAGCAGGAGGTGCTCTGGATCGGCTGCTCCGACAGCGGGTTCGAGGAGACGACGGTGCTGGACATTCCGCTCGAGGAGAGCATCGTGCTGCGCGACGTCGCCAACATGGCCCTGCCCGAGGACCTGGCCGCCGCCAGCATGATGCAGTACGCCGTCGACGTCCTGCGCGTGCGCCACATCGTCATCTGCGGCCACTACGAGTGCGGCATCGTCAAGGCCTCGGACACGTGGAAGGGGCTCAAGGGGCCGTGGTTCCAGTAAGATTTTTTTTTGTCGTCTCTCTGGGTACTCGTGTGCCATGCTATTTTAGAAACATGCTCTAACTTGCAAACCACCAACAAAACAGCAAGCTAGAGGAGCTCAGGAGCATCAGCAACCCGGCATTACAGGCGGTCGACGGCGAGCACCGCGACGGGCGCTTCGTCGAGCTCAACGTGCTCGAGCAGATGAAGCGCGTTCACGACTTCCCCGAGGTCAAGGCCGCCGCCGCCGAGAGGGGCCTGCAGGTCCACGGCATCGTCTACAGCCGGACCTGGAACAAGGCCATCCAGCTGATCCCGGACGGGCAGGATGCCGACTGGCTGCACAGGTGATATATCCGGAGGGGGGTAAATCCCAACAACAAAGGCAAAAAGGAAGAAAGAAGAAGGAGAAGCAAAAAGCCCAGTTGCAAACGAATCACACGAATTACAGCGGAAAGGGCGCATGTGCGGCCCGCGGAAGCCGCAAGCCTGGCCTGGGGCCGACAAACTGGACATGGACGGTCAACGGGACGTCACCGCAAGAGGGGATTACAGCGAGCATGCGGTGTGTATGTGTGTACGTGTCTATGTGCAGATAGCCGGGACCCTCAAGAAGCCAAGATCAACAAACAGTCACAAGAATCGTGATGCCTGTCATGCCCGCTTGTTTTCCCTTTCTCGTCTGCCCTCTCCCTCATTGTTAGTTGCCGAGCGAGTGCGGGCGGGCTTTTAGTGCGAGCGCACTCTGCCTTGCCACGGTGTCAAGGTTTTGTTTGTCACTGCCGTTGGATTCCGCCTTCACCCCCGGGAGGGAGAGAAACTACCTACCTAATAAAAAAAAAGAAGAAAAACCGGGGCCCGGCTATCAACAGATGACCACCCGGAATGCAACAACTCGGGAGCAGTGCATGCATACAGGTGAGAGGCCTCCTACCTGTACCTAAGCCACGACAAGACGACGGCGCAACGGGCAACGAATGCCGTCGAACGCCCGAACAAACACACCTCTCTCCTCCAGCCCAGACGCCCCCCACCCAGCCAGCGTGCCGCTCGATTCGAGAAAAAAAGCATCGGAAATAAACCTCCCAATTGATCGAATTCGTCGACTTGCCCCGGCAGCAAAAGCGGGAAGCTCCACATTGGAGGGAGGCCTGGCTGGGCCCTTGGGCGGAAAAGTCGTATGACTTTTTTGGCGCAGAGTTGCAGCGCCTTCAGCGGTAGCCACGGGGCGGGGATACCGATGTCATCGCGGCGGGCTTTCTTCTGCAGCCTAGGGGGACATGATCCCTGCATCCCACGCGAGCAAGAGGAAACCACACTCCCAGCCTGCCTGCCTGTTTGGACGAAAATGCGCCCGCCCGCTGCAGCCTGTTTCTCATGCTTGCTTGCCCGCCTTTTTGGTCGGGTATGTTCATTTTATTTTATTTTATCCCAAAAAATTTTGTCTTATTTTTATGTTATTTTTCCTTTTTTGTTTTAGCCCCTCCTCCCTCTTCCTTTCGGTTCGCCGTCCATCTGCCACCTCCACCCGAGGTTAATCGAATGCCAAGTCCGGAGCGAGCGGTCGTCGCGTCCCGGTTGTAGACTACGAGTTCAAAGAGGGAAGACCGTGGCAGCACACCCTTCCTGCCCACGGGGAATCACCTCCCATGCTGACTGGCCGCCGCTCGCGAACCCTCGACTTGACTTCAAGGCAATATGGGCGCTCGAATAAGTGAACGAGTACGCGAGTTCGCCCATTTCTGCCGGCAGTAACGCGAGTGGAATGGCTGCCCGGAAATTCCGCCAGTTGCGTTCGTCGGCAAGCCCCTGTCATCCGGAAGAAGCCGGCTTGCAATCGGAAGCGAGCCGAACATCGCGAAAAAGGGGCCGTGATCCACCGACATCGGAGCCCGACTCTGGAGTTGGGGAAGCCGCTGACAGAATTACGGATACGTACAACATCACACCGTCACAGTTCAGCTAAGTGTTCCGGTGGAAGTGCTCATAGAAACAAAGTATGACTACCCCTCCCTGCGCACACGCATGGACTAGGTGGTTGAGTAGGTAATAGCACTCCCAAAACCCTTGGCGCCAACATCATCTCTCTAATCATTTACTCAACTTCCAGCTTCTTTTTTTTTTTACACATGCATTTCTTGCTTCTTTTGGTTCTCTCAGTCATCAAAGCCGACACTTCGAGGCCGACTCCGGGCTGCCCGGCCCACCGCTCCATAATCTTCACAGGTTGCCGTACTTCTTAAAGGCGCCAATGAGGCCGCCGGTGGACGAGTCGTGGCCGGTGCCGTTGCCAGGCTCGTCGAGCTCCCTGCAATGCAGAAAAACACATTTTTGTCAGTTCAACGAACTCTTACCCTCAGTAAGGGGGAGGAAAGGGATCGGACGCACTTGAGGATCTTTTTGGCCAGAACCTTGCCCAACTCGACGCCCCACTGGTCGAATGAGTTGATATCCCAGACGGCTCCCTCGGTGAAGGTCAGGTGCTCATAGTAGACAATGAGCGCGCCGAGCTCCGAGGGGCCGATGTGCCCACCCACCAGGATCGACGTCGTCGGCCGGTTGCCAAGGAACACCTTGTGCGGCACCAGGTCCTCGCTCACGCCGCCCTCGGCTCGCACCTGGTCTGCCGTCTTGCCCACCATCAGAGCCTCGGCCTGCGCCAGGTAGTTGGACGCCAGCATCTTCTGGTGCAGGTTGTCCGAGATGGGGTTGTGAGACTTGGCCGCCAGGATAAAGTCGGTCGGGATCAGCTTGGTGCCCTGATGCACCAGCTGGAAGAAGGAGTGCTGCGCGTTGGTGCACGGCTCGCCGAAAAGGATCGGGCCTAGTCCGGGAGGTCCCATTTAGTCTCCCACCTTCGTTTCGTCCCACCCAGAAGGACCGACATAGACTCATGCATCCGCTCATTCGTATACTTACCCGTGGTGTATTTGGCAGGAGTGCCATCAGAGGTGATGCTCTTGCCGTTGGACTCCATGGAGAGCTGCTGCAGGTATGCTGGGAACCGGTGCAGGTATTGATCAAACCTGTTTTACGAGTGCGGGGTGGCAACAGTGCGGTTAGCTTTCGATGCCCAAGCGGAGAATCATCACCCCAAACACCCCTGCTCCGTTCCCTCATTTGCATCCATATCATCTCCGGATCTTTTAACTTGTCATGACACTTACGGTGCGACCAGGTGCGTCTGGGCGTTGTAAAAGTCGGAATACCAGACGCTGAGCAGGCCCGCGAGGACGGGGATGTTCTCACGAAGCGGTGCGGAGCGGAAGTGCTTGTCCATCTCGTGGGCTCCCGCCAAGAACTTGTGGAAGTTGTCGTAGCCAATGTACAGGGAGACACTGAGTCCGATGGCGCTCCAGACAGAGTAACGACCGCCAACCCAGCTCTCGAAGCCAAACATGTTTGCGCTGTCGATGCCGAACTTGGTCACCTCGCTCTCGTTGGTTGACAGGGCCACAAAGTGCTTGGCAATCTCGCCCTTGCCGCCCGTCTTCTCGAGGAACCAGGCCTTGGCCGTGTTGGCGTTGGTCGTCGTCTCGGCGGTGGTGAAGGTCTTGGACGCGATTAGGAACAATGTCGTCTCGGGGTCCGAGGCCGCCAGGGCCTCAGCTATGTGAGTGCCGTCGATATTGGACACAAAGTGCAGCGTTATGTCCTTGGCACCGTAGTGCTTGAGCGCTTCGGTGACCATGACGGGACCCAGGTCGGAGCCGCCGATGCCGACGTTGACGATGTTGGTGAGCTTCTTGCCCGTGAAGCCCTTCCACTCGCCGCTGCGGACCTGCTCCGAAAAGACCTTCATGTGCTCCAGCACCGCGTTGACGCCGCCCATGACATCGGCGCCGTCCACCGTCATGCCCCACGGCTCCGTGCCGACGTTGCGCAGTGCGGCATGGTAAACGGCTCGGTTCTCGGTGAAGTTGATCCGCTCACCCTTGAACATGGCCTCGCGCTTCTTCTCGAGCCCGGCCTGCTCGGCGAGCTTGACCAGGAGGTCGACCGTCTCGGTGGTCAGAAAGTTCTTGGAGAAGTCGAAGAGGATTTCGGTCTCGCCGGGGCACGACGACACCGTGGACGGCAGTGTGAAGGTGCGCGTGAACTTGGAGAAGCGCTCCGGGTCTGAGGCGAAGGCCTCTTTGAGCACGAAGCTCTTGCCGACCGAGTCGCGGTGGGCCTGGAGCTCGGCCCAGGCGGGCAGAGAGCTTGCTTGAGGCATTTTGAACTAGGAGTTGGCGATTGGCCAAGTATTGGAAGGGAGATATATAAGTTGGTAGTGCGTGGACGGGGAGTCGTCTTGTGAGCCGTTGCTGCTCTCGATGATGGCGTCGGGAGATGATCAGTCTGATACGCGCTCGAGTCTTGGTTAGCTACCAGCGCTGTCACGATATGAGGCGTTCCGGCGGGTGGGGTGCGGGGGCGATGGACGTCGTGGAGGCTCCTCGGGGTTATGTAGGTGCGGCGGCGGTCGATGAGTGACGTGACACTGGCGTGACATAATCGCCCCCAGTCCTCCTGCCGGCGGGTGGGTTGCGGCGGCATTCACGGCGACCTTGGATATCCATCCGTCCACACATGAGGGACTTGGGTGGCATTGCATGGCATGCCTGTCCCGAAAGGATCTTCAGCTGGGCTGGCCGCACTCTGGTTTCACGTACCGGCACCGCGAGGTTTCAAGACAAAACCGTGGATATAACACCTTGGCAGGAACATCGGGTCAGCCTCAAAATATCGCTGTGTATGAAGCCGGAGTCGGCTACCTCCTGCTGAGCTTCATTCACCCCCGCCAACTAGGTAGGTGTCAAGAGCCGCCCGGCCAAAAGCTCCGTTTTGGCCGGCAGTAACTCCCGCCTATTCAATGCGTCTGAGGTATTTTGTAGGGTGCGAAGCAAAAAGGTGATCAGGAAGCTGGCAGGCTAGCCTACTGCTCCGCTGTCTTCATCGAACTCTTGCAACCGAATTGGGGCTAGAGCGTGAATAAGAAAAAGCTGGGAGCGAGCTTACCTCCCAGCTGCCCGTGCTGAGTTCACTGGTGATCGACGGTTCCTGCTTGTCCGATGGAAGCAAGACAGAGCGGGAGAGGGTTACAGACGAAAGGAAAGAATCCGACAATGTTCAACGCGTTAAAACCAGATTCAGTACAGCAGGTTGCCTGGGCCGTTTCCTTCGTGTTGAGGGATTAGCATCTCCGAGCTTCGACATGTCCAGTCGCTTCATTGGCGCAGCTGGGAGCATTGGAGTCGGCGGGGCTAAAGTCCGCCCGCAGAAGCAGCCTACCCCACCCTCCCATTGGAAGGCCTCAACGTCACTCCATGCTGCTGCCCCGCCGTTCCTCCTTGGCGGGGTCAAAGTTGGGATGACTAAGGTTGTGCCGAGCTTTCTTCGATATCCTTGAGGGTGCTTCCAGATATCCACCAGTCCTCCACCTCGGGGTTGAACAACTTCTGCATGTGCATGGATGATAGGCCAGCCGTTTGCAGAGGGCATTTACTTTTCTAGATTACTCTGCTTTGTCTCTTGGCTTCCTCATTCTGTCTTCATTATTCTACTCTAAGCACACCTGTCCACATCATCGGCGAGACGAACCCGTCGAACATCCCTGGACGCAGGATTCGTGTTACCGTGATCGCCACCAAGCCGGCGAGAACGCCGGTCCGCCGATGTGGGCGTCCCGCAAAGGATCGGTTGCCGACCGATCAAAGTTGCGACAGATATGGAATTCCCAATGTTTATTTCTAGACCGCTGGGGGAATAGTTGACAACCAAATCTCGCGTCTGCGCTTCATCTCACTCGCTGCCTGTGTGCCGCGTGCTCGACGCCCCTTCGTCGCTAGGGTATCTACACTGGTCTTTTTGCTACCCGCATCCTTCTGTCATTCGTTGACGTTTGCAGATTTGAATTGCCGGCAAAAACAGATGGCACAGCAGATGAGTACCAATATGAGGATAATCAGAAAAAGAGGCAAAGGAAAAACTGCAATGTAGGAAGTACATAAAAACAGTCCACCGACTTCCAAATCCGAAAAAAAAAAAAAAAAAAAGATCAAGCAAGATTTCCCCGTGTTGTGAAAAAGTCCTGACTCCTGAGGTGTTGCGGGAAATTTGCGAGTATAGAAATGGAGGCTGAAAGAGCAAGCGAAAACTCAGTGCCCGTGGGTTCGTACGGCTGGGAATAACGACTTTTGCGAGACAACTTCGCAATTCCTGTCCAGCCCTCGGAGATATTGTGGCGGGTTACATTCCCAAAAAGATAGAAATACGTATCAAGTCCCTGGATCCTATCTCAAGGCCAGTATGATGAAACCGCCCGAGCTCCATGGATATTTTGGGCAGTTGAGGCCGGCTCCGATAAGTAGACCCCGCAGAAATCTAGGGTGATGTTTTCTGCGAAAGAACGGGGGATCGAACGCCCGAGCATGCGTCTTCGAGGTGTACTCTCGCTGTTCTTGATGTTCTTCACCGTCTTTATCGGCCGCCCTGGAGGCTCCCAACGAAGGATGGGTCCTTCACACTGCCACCTGCGTCATCCAGACCCGCGATCGGTCGGTTGTAGCTAAAGCCCTGGAACTGGTCCTGCATAGTCTGTGACAGGACAGGTCCATCGACGTACGAGTCCTGGGGCGCTTCCGATGTGAACTCGGGGTCGAAATTGGTGGTATCGAGAGCATTGGCCTAGACGTGGCACAAAATCCAAGGTCAGTCAAGTCCAACGCCATGGCCAGGCAACTGGGTTCAAGGCAGGAGACCCAGCTGCACCGGGGGTCAGGGGAGGATCAAGGGGAACATACCACACTGGGCTTGAAAGCTGGCTCATACTTCCGTTGCAGGAGCTTTCGCCAATCTATGGCGTGGAAGAAGGGGTGTGATTTAATCTCGGCGGCGCCGCGGCCCCGCTCTGGCGAACCAAGCCTCGTCTTGGGATCTCGGTCCAGAAGCTTCCTCAGCAGGTCCTGCGCGGCCGGGGGTACGATTTCGGGGCCCGGGAAGTCGAGAGGTTGGTAGAGAATCTTCTTATACATCTCGTTCGTGTTCTCGTCGTAGAAGGGAGGCAGGCCCGTCAGCATCTCGTAGAGAAGCACACCGAGAGTCCACCAGTCGACCGCCTTGTCGTAGCCTTTACCCTCGAGCAGCTCGGGCGCCAGGTACTCGGGCGTGCCGCAGAAGGTGTTGGTCTGATCCTCGTCCTTCATATCGAGCTTGCAAAGGCCGAAGTCGCACAGCGCAATGTGGCCCTGGTAGTCGAGCAGGATATTCTCGGGCTTGAGATCGCGGTAGACGACGTTGAAGCCGTGAAGGCACTCGAGCGCACAGATGAGTTCCGCAGTGTAAAAGCGCGAGCGATTAACATCAAAGCGCTGCTCCTTCTGCAGGTGGTGGAATAGCTCGCCGCCGTTGACGAACGCGAGCACGAAGTAAAGTTTTTCGGGCGACTGGAAGGCGAACTTGAGCGGGACGATGAAGGGGTTGTTGATCTGCGCTAGGACGGAGCGCTCAGCGAGGGTGTGTGTCACCTCGGACCTCGAGATGATGTGTGCCTTGCGGATTGTCTTGAGGGCATAGATACGGTTCGTGTCCTGCTTGCGCACCTGCATGACCTTTCCGAAGCTGCCCTTGCCCACCACCTTGAGCAGCTCAAAGTCCTCGTCCAGCTTGAGCTTGCCCGTACGGTTAGCGACGAACTCGACTCCGATCTTGAGCCTGCCCGTGCCGTATTGCACGTCCGCCCACTCGACGCCGCTGAAGCCCAGCGCTCGCTGCTTCTTTTCGAACTCAGCCTGAGCCTTTTCCTTGTCCTTTTTGCTCATCTTGGGGTCCTCAACGAACTGTTGCTTCTCCTCGAACCGCGGGTTGATGCGGCAGACGCCGAGGAAAATATCCTGGCTCCGGCCTGATCCCGGCGGGGCATTCGGATTTCGGATGTAAAGGTGGATGGTGAGCTCGGTCACGCGCGATACGTCGAACTTGTACTGGGTGTTGGACCCGGCCCAGAGTGGGTTGTCGGGCGAGCCCTCGACTGAGTTGACGAAGACCTGGACCTTGTCGAAATCGATCAGCGCGTAGGGCATGTACTTGCCCGAGAAGCGGCCATGGTTCGTTGGGAGAGGGCCAAAGCCGCCCCCCGACGTCTGCGGCCTGCCGTTGGAGTAGGCGGGGGACTTTTGCGAGGAGCCCGGGCGGACGGAGCCGGCGACGCCGAAGCCATTCCCGGTCGAGACGGAGGACTGGTGGTTGGAGGCGCCGAAAGCGGCCCGGTGCTGTTCTGGGAGGGAGAAGCCCTGGCCCTCGTGAAGGGTGACGACGAGGATTCCGGGTTTCGAAGGTTTGATGACGGGGGCTTGGGTGAGAGTTTCTAGGCCTGAATACACCGCCACCGGGCTTGTTAGACGAAACCGAAGGTTGGCCAGAATATGATGCGGTCTGGGGGTCATGTGGGAATTTACCGATGTTGCTCTCGCTGGTCGGGGTGGCAGCGCCCGAGATACTCGCAGCGCCCTTCTCATCGCCTCCCTCGCCGCTCTTGTCGGTGATGGTAGATGTCGAGGGCGAGCGGGAGAATGTGTTGGACAGGGTGGTTGTCAGGTGTGTCTCCTTGAGTTCTACAGCACGCTGTGTCAGTATAACGGCATTTCAGGGCGCGACTAGGGCCTTATCTCGCCCACACCGTGAGATTGCGTGTCCGACGAGGGTAGCGGGCGGCCCGAAGGGTCGACATCGCGCATCGAGAAGTGCGGGGGATCAAGACAAAGATTGACATACTCTTGGTCAACCTCCAAGACATGGTGGGCAACGTGGTCGGAAATACCGAATGTGAGCAAGGTGAAGAAAGGAAATACGACGGCTAAGGATGCGGTGGAAGCCTAATGAGAGTGAGATGCCTTCTATAGGAAGGGTTGTGTGGTTGGGGAGAGAAGAGGTTGAGGGAATTCAAAGGCCCGGATTGCTGCACTCGATTGACGACGTTGGAGGACCAGACTGTGCGAAGAAGTTGGCGTCGGCGGGTGGGTGGAAATGTTGGCTGCGTAGGCTGGGCTGGGCTGCTGCTGCCGCACAGGAGGGCCTGGGTCCTGGTCGGGCCCGGGGTTCGGGGACGGTTGAGCACGCACAGGGCGGAGGGGTGCTGGAGGGTCCAGGGTCCATCCAATCCAGTCCCAGAAGCGCGGGAAGCCCGTGAGTCGTTCTGTTAGCAGGCTGGTCTCGATACAGTGCGACTGCTGGTCTCGAACAAGGCGCAGCGCCGTGCAGGCGTGGATTAGGCGATTGAAAGCGAGCGAGTGTGCTGGAACAGCCTGATCACCTCAAGCCGCGGTTGGGTCTCAGTCCATCAATGAATGGGAAATAGAGACCTGCAAACGCTTACGAGGCTACAACGTTGGATACTGAACGGTAGCTACGGTTCTATTCCAATCTAGCTTCTTTTCCCGTCACATATTGGGGCCATCTTTATTTCGCTTGTCCCAGGGGAGCGCGCCAGGGTCCCGTGGAGGCTTCTGCGCCCTGAAAAAAAGGAGCTGAAACCCCAGCATGGAACGGATCGCGGCGGCGACGTGTCGGTTCTCCCCACAAAGGGGAGCCAGCCCAGCCCGGGCTGTCCGCTGTTCGCAACCTCCTTTGTTGCCCCTTGGGCGGCTGTCCCCAGGCCAGGCTCGCCGTTATTCCCACCAGATCGCTACCACACGAGACCCAGCTTCTCACATTTGCTGACGATGCATCACCGGGCCGCCGTTTTACCACCCACGCACACGAGCCACTGTTGCCGCAAATCCGTCCCGCGCCTACCTGTCTGGGACCTAGCCTAGGGGCTGGATCAACTCTAGGGGATTCGATCCAATACCGCAGGATCGCACAGCTAGCTGTCGAACATACCGTGCGTGTTGAGCCACAAACCGCTCGGGGGCTTGGCACGGCTAGCGGCAGCTACGTTTTCTGTGGCGACAGCATGTGTTGCCCCTGAAGATGAGCATCGCCGTGACTTTGCGATGAGAACCTCGCTCGTTTAGACGAGCTACTCGGCGTGTAGGCGTCCAGAAAACGTCCAAGGGTTGTCCCCCTTTTTCACATCGCTTTCGCGTTGGCATTTGATCGTCTTCTCAAGGCCGGGTTCATCAAGGCCCCGTCGTCTCACGACCTCTCCCTACTCCTCGGGGGAGGGTCAGATTTGGGTACATTCGTAATGCTGACTTGGTTCGCTGGGTTGCCATTTCGCTCCCCTGTCAGAATTTGGTGGGGTCAAACTGTCAACTTTTTTCTTTCGTTTTTGAAGACCCCATTGGACAGTGTCCTCAGCCTTCAATCTCCACCTCTTGCACATGAACAGATTCTAGTTCCGGTGACATTGGCTCGGCCTTTGCACAGCCACAGTTACCGTCAAACAGTAATTCGGCTTGAGTGCTTAGCCCGCAAGCTGACGAGCCTCCTTGATCGGGTTGGGCTGATGTCATGGTGGACAGTCGGTCACTTGCCGTGTTCACGTGATCATAACCATGGCGCCGGCGTCCAAGTGGTAGATTTGGATCCAGGGCCAAAATTGGTTCTGATCCAGTTTTGGTCAACAACAATCAAACGGCCAAGCTAGGAAGAAAAAGAAAGAGGAGAGTACAGCCGAGAACCCCTAAGCCCTTATTACTCGTGGATTTTTTTTTCTGCATTTTTCAGCCTCGCTTGCTGCCGTGGGAGATGGTGCATTCCATACCGCGACCAGCCCTCTTTTGTTCGCCACTTTGTTGATACTAGATAGGTGCTCCGGTTGATGCAATGGATCATTGACAGATTGGTGCGATGGTGGACCACATCTCGAAAACCACATCTCGAGAAGCTCCCGGAGAGCTTCCCCAGTCTGACATCAGTAGTGGTGTTTTTCTAGCCAGGAAAGCCGCTCGTGGCCGTCTACTCTGTTGTCCCTTCCAGATGGATGCGCCTCATCTACGGCCACCCATGGCAGGTCACCCAACTCCTTACTCGACCCAATAACACCTTTTGACATGCCGACCTGATAACCGGCCGGACCGATTTATTCCACGCGCGGGAGGCAGCGAGGGAACTAGCATATCCCTGTGCGTAGGCCTGCCGAATACCTACCCTGTAGTGGTCGTTGGCAAGGACCAGCCCGTCGGGACGAAACAGACGCGACCGGAATCGACCAGTGTCCCGGCCTTTGTGATGGAACACGACATAAGCCAGTTCGCGGTCGCCGTGTGCGGCCCGGCAGCCTCCTTGAGCATTCGATATTCAATACTGGTGTGGCCGAATCAATCTCGACGGCCGCCACCCCACAAATCTGGAGGGTCTCCCGCGATCCGCCCGGTGCGGTCTGCCGCCAATCCCGCGACCTCCAATTTCCATTCAGCAGCCCAGACGGCCTCCAACTTCCGTCCGAGAAGGTACCACAAGCAATACCCAGTGTCGCACCTCACGCGCGTATCATCGAGCCTGCCTTCCGCCTTGCTTCCTCTAATTCCTTTCGCGTTTTCGCCTGCAATTATCCATATCACTCGTTTCACACATCGCGTTGGTCCTAGGACACTCGGCGCTCCGGCCCCTCCCCCTATACCTGAGGGGCACGCGACTCGTCCCACCGCGGAGTTCTACCGCCCTACTGATAGATTTCCAGCGCCAAAACCCGGTTATCTAGACCGGTGGAAGGGCAATGTTCGTCTCTTTTTGTCCTCACCCTTTGCCATCGGAAGATTTTCTCAGTCACATACGATAGGTGCAGCTCTCCTGTCCGCATCCCAAGAGTCTGCCCAACCCAAGATGATTCCCGCTTGGATGTGCGCAGTCGAGGTTTATCCCAGAGCAAGCTTTCCGGAGACCTAGCCTGCGTCGCCTATCAACCCCGTGATCCGTCTGAGTGGGGAATTTAGAACTGGGAAAATCATCAATATGCCACCGGCCAGCCTGCCGCTACAGGAGCTTGCAGGTTTATTATCTAATACCATCGGCCCCAACCACAGCCTCAATGAGTTAAGGCACCGGGCATCCCGATATGCAAATGTGGCCAATTATCATGGTCTGTAGCTGCACTGTCACCCACCAAGTAATTGGAATGGGATAGGCTCGGCCAACCAGGACGTTGCACATGATCTTCTCGCACCTCGTTGAAATGGCTCGCAGCCCAACCAGCCTGCCTTCGCAGTGATGCCCATCCGCTCGGCAGAGGTGTCCCCCTCCTTCTCTGCTCTTTAGCGATAGTTCTATCCCGGAAAATAAAATACGGTCGCAGCCAAGCAACCCATTTCCACGAAGTTTACCACCAAATTCGAGATGGCTGACCCCCTGAGCTTAGCCGCAAGCGTCATCGCTGTTGTGGATATGTCACGCAAGGTTATCGCCAAGTGCAAGGACTTCATCCGAGCAGCCAGGAAGGCACCAGGGGAGCTACAAGAGGTCCTCCTCGAGACTTCATCCTTGAGCTCGACTCTTGACAGCCTCACGTTTCTCAGCACTACGGACGCAGAATACAAGGAAACGCTCGACAACGCACCAGGGCTTCTGGGCGCCGTAGAAGGGTGCCGACGCACGCTAGAGAAGATATCGGGAGTGCTCGAGAGCCTTATCCCCGCTGCCGAGAGCAGGGACCAGCCCTCTCGAGGCCACTTGTTGGCCCGGCGGCCGCAGCAGCTGCTCGAAGCTGTTGGGTGGGCCCTGAAGAAGGACTCGGTTCAGGAGCTCCTACAAGATCTTGCCCGGCACAAAGGCACGGTATCGACTGCTCTGCAGGCAGAAGCCCGGTTTGTGCCTCCATGACCAGAGCCCCACGCTCTACTTTGGCCCATGAATCCGGCTAGTATACATAGGTGTACACCCATCTCTGACCAATCTGTGTAATACAGAAAAGACATGAAGGAAGTCAAGAAGGCCATTTCTGATATCCAGCTAGCCTTGAAGAGTGAGCACTCATCCAACAACGGCCATTACCTACCTTCCGAGATCTGATGCTGGCCATGAGTAGAGACGGACCAGCAAGCAATCTGCGAATGGCTGCGAGGGAAAGGAGACGATCAGTCAGCCTTTCATAACGAGATCTTCAAACGCCATGAGGCTCATACGAGCGAGTATGTATAATTCTCAAGGTTCTCCGTCCCCATATTCTTCATCCGCATCAGCGGTCCCTTGATCGCTCCTGGTTGCACAGATAGTCGCGACACATTCCTCAGCTCCTGCAACACCGGGGCAAGATCTCATACAACCAACACGGGCATAATGCTTACCCAAAAACGTGTAGGTGGGCTCTCAGGACCGACGAATGGAAATCCTGGCTTGACAGCAACTCACTGTCCACACGGACTATGTGGATTTACGGCATCCCCGGCGCTGGAAAGACCTACATAGCTTCTTTTCTGATCGAAGAGTGCAAAGCCTATTGCGGACGAAACACATCCAGCGACCGCGTCTGCCTGTACTACTACTGCTCTTACCGAAACAGCCAGGACGACGGGGTTCCATTTCTCAGCTGGATCGTCAGCCAGCTCTGCCGGCTTCTCAAACCCAGCGAGCTTCCGGAAGCTCTCATCACATCCCACAGCCAAAATTCCCGGCCCCGACTTGGAGAGCTATTTGTTTGGCTGAGAGACACACTACGCCACGTCGGAACTCTCTACGTCATCGTCGATGCGGTCGATGAAAGCCAGCCGAGAGAGGACATGCTTGAGTCTCTGCTGGACCTTGTGAAAGGTGGTGGCTATGAAAACCTCCGCCTGCTTGCGACCAGCAGAAAGTACACAGACATCGAGGCTGTTCTTCGAAACTGCGCAAACTCCGTCTCCATGAGCAATCCAGAAGTCGAGAAAGATATCAATACATACGTTTCGGCGGCCCTGAAACGAAAGGCTACCCGGGCTGGTTGGAAATCTGACCTTCAAGAGGAGATTCGTAAGGCAATTGTCCAAGGCGCCCAAGGAATGTACGTGATAGTCATCCCCTCCGAGCTTCCTTGCTCTACCGCTGCGGATGTGTTTTGTCAGGTGGCCGAGTTGCAGTGTCACATTCAGAAATTTTGTCACTAACGCCGCGTAACTACGAAAGGTTCCGCTGGGCATTCTGTCAACTAGATCTCCTCGCAAGAAAAAGGGCCGTGGAAGACATCCGCAAGACCTTGAAGGCGCTTCCCAAGACCCTAGAGGAGACATATGAGCGGATTTTCCTGGCTATAGACCGTGACGACTGGCCAATCCTTCGGACCACCCTTATCTGGATTCACGGACACGGGAAGCTTGTGGGGGGCAATCAGCTACAAAAACCACTACCCCTCCAAGTCATTCTGGAGTTGCTAAATTCAGAGTCTTACGGCTGGGGCCACTCCATCCAACTGGGCTCTGATGCCGTCGAAGAAATTTGCGGCTGTCTTGTTACAATATCAAAACACGAAGCGGGGCCCTATGATATCGATAAGATTTTCTTCTTGGATAGAGGGAAGCCTCGGCTGGAATATATGGCCATAGGACTGGCTCATTACACTGTCCTCGAGTTCCTCGTCCTGGAGCGCATCCGACACAGCAATATTGCGCCTTTTGCAATTACGGACGACTCTGTTGTCGAGGTCTATCTAAAGCCGATCTTCCAGATTCACGACAGGGTGCCCGAGGTTTACTTCCCGTTTGGCGGCTACTGGGAAGGCCTTGAAATCTACTCATCCGAGGCAGCCTTTCGCGCTCGTGGTACTATGGCAGAACTTTTAATCAGCTCAGGGGAACTTTGGAAGACCCAAATAAGCTCCCTGGAAAACCAGCACCTTGACTGTGATGGAAAACGCCTCAATTACTTTGATCGATGGCGCCAGTGGAACAAGGAATACTCTGGTCTTTCGGACGCCCTACAGCGACGAGACATACGATGTTCTCCGGTCCCCCTGGAAGAAAGGGACACTGTAATGTCTTCTGCCACGTTATTGGCTTCACTTCTCCAAATTGGCTGGCTGGAGATTGCGGCTCGGTTTATCGAGGGTCAGAGCCTCGAAGAGGTCGTACAGGCTATATTTGCCTACCAAACGCCGCAAGAGATGGTCCCCAAATCAACAAAGCCAGCGTCTATCCGCAAAGAACCGGGTGACGACCCTGGAAGAGCGATCGCGTATGGAACCGTAATCGATGTAGCACTCGAGGCTGACAGCATGGACCAAACCCTCCTACTTGCCTCCCCTAAGCTTCCACATGGCGGGAAACTTCATCTCCCTCAGCTTATCCAGGATGCATTGCACAGACTCGGGCCCCGCCGCTTGGGGGCACTTCTTGCAGCGCACCGGGACACAAAAATTCACCGCTGCCCTGCACAGGATGAGCTCACCCGGCAGCACGGCAAAGCGCACAGTCCGGAAGGCTTGTGCTGGCTTTTGGCACCTATAGCTAGCACAGATGGAGCAGCAAATTGTGTCACCGGGGGCGGGGGCGGAGTTACTCCGCTTCAATATGCAGTGCTATTTCAAGATGTTGGGGCTGTGGCCTTTTTGTTGGCTATTGGGGCTCGTCCGAACTACGTACCTGAAGTTGCCTGGATCAGAAATCCAAGTCCTCGACCAGCAGTATTTTACGATGAGGACTACCCTAGCGAGAGGTGGTTCCCCCCCCCTGAGATGGAGGCAGCTCCTGTTGTGACGACTGGGAGCCCACTGTATATCGCCAGAAAGGTTGCGGTCGGTTTTAGCTGCACAAATCTGGAGGTAGCCTCCCAGATCGAGGAACTGCTGGTTAGGCACGGGGCGGTGGAGTTTTGATTCTGCAATTGTCTCAGAAAGACAGAAGGTAAACAAGACTGGCCGCATAATGCTACCCAACTTTGGCAAACAGAGAACGTGATAGAAAGTATAAAAAGGGCAAAGTCGGGCCAAACATATACTCTTGTCGTATTACCCGTTTTCTGACCTCCTATGTTAGTTACGAGATCCGCGGTGAAGCCGTAATGCCACAAGGTAATGTTCTACAAAGGTGTAAGCGTGGTTTTGTCGGCTCAAAGTGACGTCTAATTGGCATACAAGTTGTGAAAGTTAAACACTTCAGACTTTCTCCCGCCACGGCAGCTTGGTGGTCGTCGATCTCCGCTGGGACAGTCATCGATGGCACAGGTGTGGAGATGAATGGAGGGCATTCCATTACAGTCATGACAATAATAAAATAGGAAACATGCGAATGACAAAAACCCACGAATACGCATGAGATCAGACCGTATCGAGTGGTTAGATGCAACTGGGCTGCTGCTATGTCGATCACTCTCGGTGGTTGCCTGACGGTTGCAAGGAGTGATCGCCAAATATGTAGATAGCTGCTACGATACTTCGAACTCCGAGGTACCATTATAATTTGCACGGAAGAAAAAGTGCGCTAGCGGAGCAGAGCGGAAGAAAGCCGGAAATCGACATCGAGAGAGTTTACTCCGGGAAATGACTGTTTCTGCGCCCGGCTCGGGGCGCAGACCCAACGGCGAGCCTGTTGGACGGACTGGTGACTGGAGGTCGTTGCGCCCGGCTCCACGTCTAAGAATGCCGCGAGCGTTGTGCCTGCCAATAACGTCACATGTACCGGGATGATGGAGGAGGCGCCGGAGAAGGAGGACAAAGCAAAGCAGCGATGCGGAAAGCCAGGGATCATCAGTGATACTGCATGAAGGGAACAGAGGGCCTCGAGACATGGATGTGGGAGCGGCAGCATAGCGCGACGCGGGCGGGCGTGGCACACAGCATGCCCGCAATGGTGCGCGACTTGCAACCCAAAGGTGCTCTGCCACTGGCTCTCACGTCTCCTGGGCGAAACAGAAGAAGGCAAAGGAGAAGCGCTGGCGACTAAGGGGGCGTCTCAGCAATGGTCGTTTGTGCAGCTACTGGCAGCACGTGCGCGTCATGTCTCCGTCTGGTTGGAGGGCCCCAATATGCGGAGATGACAGGCCGCCGGCCGGGCCAACAAACGACGGTGCGTGCTCTCTGACGACTAGTTCGGTATCCTACACTAGACGGATGATATGACAAGACATCCATGACCCCTCGTGTTATCATATCGGCCAAGAGGGTGGAGGGGTCCCGGCCAAGTCGGGCGGTGGGAGTCGGGGGAGTCGGAGATAAAGTCCACAAGTCCCGTGCGCCGCGCCAGTTACGACGAAGAAATTTGACATCGCCCACGCCGTGAAAAAAAAGGAAAAAAAAAAAAAGAAAAAGCGAGATGGGGACGCCAGGATAGGTGGTGGTGGTGGTGGTGATGGTGGGCCCGTGGGCAGTGACTTGGCATGGATAAACTGGGAAGGGAGCATTCGGTCGGTGTGTGGTAGTTTGGTATTGAGATCTCGACGCCAAGCAGCGCGGATAGTGGCAGTGCTCGGGATGAGGTGAGGCTAGAGAGGGGGGAGATGTGCGTGGGAGTTGACGGTCTGTCGGTGCGTGGGAGTGGTGGGGAACCACTGGAACCCATCTTGGTGTGGGACGGGCTGACCGAGAGAGGATCAAAAAGGCGGTGATCAGAGGATGGGACGGCGGGCGAGCAGAAAAAGGAAAGAAAGAAGGGAAAAGATGGCCAAAAGGATCGGATTGGCTCGCAGATGGTGGGAAAGTCGACAGCCAGTCGCGGCAAGACAGGGCGGCCGCCTCACTTTTGCTGCAGGCATTTTAAGCCAATGACGTGGGGGCGCCGGCACCTGAGTCGACCCGGATGGGGAATGTGGATGGGGTGGACGGGGATGACACCTTGATTCCAAGGCCACAATCGGCCACGCTGGCAGGCAGCCACCCACCAGCCGAGCATGATCCCTGAAAGGTGTGTGTGTGGCCCCGTGCCAACCTGGCCTGGGGCCTTTTCTTGCTCAATTCAGCAAGGGGTGGCTTGGGTGGTAGAGTGGCTGCAGCGCTTTGCAGCACGCTGGGCCTCCTGGCGTCCACCATGCCACCCTCTGATGCGCTGGCAGACGGGGGAGGATCCCGGCTGGTGCCCTCAATCCTGGGCGTCTGCTGCTCAGACGTTGGTCCGTTGTGTTGTCCACAAAGTTTACTGGGCGGGAGGGCGCTGCTCAAGCGCCCGCTAATCCCAAAGATGCCTGCGCCAGCGAGCGATTGAGCGCGCATGTAGAAACAAAAATGGAAGGCCAACTCGACGGCAGAACGACCACGACACGACAGGACACGACAATCAAGCGCGGGGTGCCGCTGTGGAGCCGTGCAACGTCTGCGGATAGATGCGAGAGGTGTCTGATAGGGCCGCGCAGAGGACCCTTGGCCATTCCTTCCCGCTGGTTGGACTGTGAGAGGCCCTCGTGTCTTGAAAAAAAAAAAAAAACACGTCGACCGCTGGCCCATCCCAATCCGCTGCCATGATGGAGGGTATCTGGTGACAAGATCTTTGTCATCCACCAGCCAGCCATACATACCATTCTACCCAAGGGGAATATTCCGTGATCAGAATCATAACAACAAGTACGGTAGTGATACCAATCGCCCGCCTATCCAGGTACCATCCACTTGCCAGTGACCCCAGGACACACACGCACACTCACACCGTATACGTCTGCAACAAACCAGGCCCAAGACCGGGCGGTCAAGGGCTCAGGGGGTCTTTCATATGTCGTAAAACTTTCTTTGCTTGTTCTTGTTGCATCATGTCGTCTTCAGTAATCCGCACCCTGTGATAATAGGCATTCGGAGCCAGCACAGCGCAGCCTCTGTCGCAATGCCTTTGTCGGGGAGATCGGGATGGCACCCCCGGGCATCGTGGGTGGAGCATTCTGTCATCACTTGGTCGAATGGGGATGGGACAACCGCGCGGGCTTTCTGCAGACGGGCGTGCGTGGTGCACTAATCCCTTATCGATAATGCAGCGACACCACCATCCCAGGGAATGGAGTCTAGGGCACGTGATGGTATCCACCCTCCTCGTTGTCGGGCAAAAACGGCGTCGACGCAGCGCAGCCTCTCTGAGATTGGGCAACGACAAGGCCCCTTGTGGATGGGCAACAAGCCCGCCACAGACAAGTCCCCCCATCTGGGATTCGCGTCGTATCACCGGCTGCACGCACTCCAGTCTCACCACCAAGCGGGGGCCCAATATTGAGACCCGCATCCAGCGAGCGTTGCGATGACGGCCAATCGTGCCCTGGCTGTGCGCGCCCGCCGCTAATCGGGTACCGAGACCACCCTCCCTCAGGCGCTGGCCTGCCCTCCTGGTCGGCGTGTTCTGCGTGTCGGGTGCGCTGGAGGGAGCTGCGCGTGTGGGTGCGGTGCCAAGAACTCCCCCGGTACTGTCGGACCCCAGGCCCAGGGTGATATGCGAAGTGGCCCCGCCGCGCTAGAGGCTGGAGGCAATTGGCACCAGGCTAGCATGAGGGAGATGGAGAGACTAGCGCTGGCTGCGGCGCAGAGCAAAACGACAAAAGCTGGGAAGCTGCAGACGCAGTCGTCACGGCCAATCCCCGGGCCCCCTGCCACCCCGGCACTCCCACCCCTGCCGCTGCCCTCCGTGCCTTCGTACCGATGGGATCGTCGGCGACGGGGAAGCAAGCACACAAAATAGACAAGGCCAGAACCCCGGCCGGGTGGGTGTGGGACGCCCAATCCCTCCCTCCAACATCCCACTGTGGGGTTCGTCACTCTGGCTGCTGGGCTGCTCGGGTTCGGGCTCGTGCGGTCGGAACCAGGCACAGGTCTGCATGCCTCCCTGCCCGCTGGCGGTTGTGCCATCTATGAGATGATACCCACACACCACACGACGCTGCGAGCTGCCGTGTCAGTCAGTCACCACCATTCGCCGACCCTGTCCTGGGGTGGAAATGCCGCCCGCGAAGCCTCGTTGGGCAACGACTGGTTAAATATCGACCTATCCACGTCCCCACACCCGTTTGCATCCCCGTCTTCTGCTCGCTCTGCTTCTTCCAGACATCTGCCCCTTCGTCGCTGCTTCGTTTCTTGTCCAACCCTCCCGTTCAGACAAAAACGCCCCGTCTCATCACCCTACATCCCTCCTCGGTCCCGGCCGACCTCATAAGACGTGGGGCATTAGCACCAAGCGTCAAGCACGAAAGAAGCAGCCAAGTCGCTCGCCTCGACTCAAGTGTGAAGCAAAAGTCTTCAACCGCGCAGAGCGGGGAACACACACGGAGACACAGATAGGAGAGAGAAGAAGAAAGGGACAGAAAAGCAAGGCCAGGTCAAGGAGTCTTGACCCGTGTGCGCACGAGGCTGCTCCCTTGCTAGAGGCCGACCAGCCAGCCAGTCAGCCAGCCAGCCAGCCACCGGTTCGCGCACAGTCGCTCGGCCAGGCCCCGAAAATAGGGCTGCTGCCGTGCAGACGGTCAAGCCAACACCGGCTTCGCTAGCTTCGCCTGCCTGCCTGGTGCTGCTGCGATGAGCAACATGAGCCATCAGGCCCACGACTCGGAGCAGTTGCAACAGCTAGAGAGGCTCGAGAAGGAGAAACAACAAATCGAGCTGAAGATCGCTCGACTGAGGTCGACACCGGCCTCGCTGATCCCAAATTCGGACGCGTTCCCGCTATCATCCTCGCCCAACCGCACACCTCTATTCCGCAATGTTCGCCGGCAATCCGTCACACGGCCGGCAGCGCCGCCAATGTCGGCTTCGGCAAGTCATCATATTCAGGTATGCATGCCCGAGAGCGCGAGCGGGAGATGCTGTTGATGTCTGCCTACCCAAGAAGCTGGCAGTTTGGCCCCGCCTCTGCCATCCCTCAGTTTCTAGCTTACTCACCTAGGATCATCTGTGTCTTAGACTACCCACGAACTCGCGCATCCCATGAAGCGGGCCAGGACCATGTCCCAGCAGCAGCCTCGGGTTCGTTGTTCGGTCCCGATGGACCGGTCCGCTTCGGCAAGATCAATGCAGTCGATGCCATTCACAGGCTCCGGCCCAGTAACACCCCCTCCTCCGGCAGCCTTTCAGCAACAGACAGCTCGCTTCGCCACGGCCGACCCGGCATCAAGAAACGGGCCATCAGAGAACCCTTACGGCAACGCCATGCAGCTCATGGGGAAGATGCAGCAACCCAGCAGCCAGCCCACCGAGATGCCAACGTTGACAGAGGGCCATGTCCTCGCCCCGGACGTTGGCATGGATGTCGCCATGTATCTCAAGTCATTCGACGAGAGCCTTCTGCCAGTAATGCTGGCCACTGGCGCGTCATTGCCTCAATGCCATGGACTCGAAGACTACACACAAACCGCCATGTCCGCCTGCGGCTCTCTCACCGAGGCGCCAACCCTGGAGGACCTCAGCATGAGCCGCCAAGCCAGCAACATGGTGATGAACGACGGGTCTTCGGTTGTCAGCCAGCTCCCTGTCGGTATGGTGCGCATCGCGTCACAAAGTTCCTACCACGACACTGGCGCCGCCACCGCAATGCAAGACTCGCTCTCGACTTCGCCCGGTAGCCAGCCTTCTTTGCTGAGGAAACGCCCCTCGCCGGCTGACCAGCAGGACTTCTCTCAAATGGGAGCCAGTCTCTCGGTGCCACCTCACATGTACTCGAGATCCGCGCCATCCTTCCAGCCAGATGACACCGCGATGAGCATGGAACGGTCCGACTCCTTGCAGTCCACCGACTCCCTGATGAGCAACACGTCACAGCCGCCGGACTGTGCCCCCGACACGTACCTGTCGATCCTGGCTCATCAGGCTTCGGTTGGCATGGAACGTACACAGTCCAACACGAGCATCAAGTCGACTCAATCACTGAAGCTGCGCGCAAAGGAGGCCATCAAGCGCCAAAACCTAAACGCCTCCAAGGCCCAGATGCTGAGACCGAGGCCCCCCCCTGCGCCTCCCAGCACCGAGCGCAAGAGCTCCCAGGGCGGCGTCGCCGAGAGCCTCTCTGGGCCTGAGGCCAGCGCGAGGGCCACTCAAAAGGACGGCAAGGCGCCCATCGCGGCAACAAAGAAGTACGAGCGCCCCAAGCACCCCAAGGTGTTCTGCGACAAGTGCCCGCAGTTGACCGAGTTCCGCGGCGAGCATGAGCTCCGGCGGCACATGGACGCCAAGCACAAGCGCTTGACCACCAAGTGGGTCTGCCGAGACCCGAGATCAACCTCGGAAGGCCCGTCCTCGGTGGCGGCCTCGGGTCCATGGCCGGTGCAGCCGCTCAACAAGTGCAAGCAGTGCAATGCCAAGAAGCAGTACGGCGCATACTACAATGCGGCCGCGCACCTGCGCAGAACGCACTTCAAGGAGAAGCCTACTCGGGCAAGGAATTCTAATGGCGCCGGCAAGGCCAAGAACGGCAGCTCGACGGCGGCGATGATCAAGGTTGAGGAGCAGGATCGCCGTGCCGGCAAAGGTGGAGGAGACTGGCCGCCAATGAACATCCTCAAGGAGTGGATGGAGGAGATCAGCGTCCGCGTCGGCGACGGCGACGATGACGACGAGCAGCAGCCAGAGGAGACAGTTGACGAGGATCAAGACGACGATGCCGATATGTCGCCCGAAGATGAACGGCCGGACATGGAGATGCCTGTCGAAGATGTCGATCTCGAGGCAGGCGCCCCCATGGCCATGCCAGACTCGCTGGAGCTCTTCGACAACTTCGGCGCCAACTACAGCCTTTACTCGTTTCCTGCAACCACCAGTGGTGGCACATTGAACCTCGGCGTGCAGACCCTGTCCGAGGGGAACAATCACCACAATGGCTTCTCTGGTGGCAGTGGTATGCCGCCTCTCTCCTCGGCGGGCTTCATCTACTGTCCTCCCCTTGACACGGCTGCTGCTGCGGCAGCGGGCATGTCTGGCGGCTCGCACTGGCCTACAGAAGCGTACCACAGCCCGTCTACCACGGCCACCATCACGCCGGCGAATATGGGATACAGCGCCGACGATGGCTCCGCGCTAATGGCGGGTAGTCATTCGAATTACTCGCCCGAGGACCACCCCGAGTTCGAGTTTGACGCCGTCTTCCAGCCGACCGACGCCATGTTCCAGCAGCCTGTGGCTGTGAAGCACTGAGCGCCCGATTGAGCCGACTCAGCTTCCGCTCAGCACACAACATCCTGCCAGCTGTATTCACCCTATCCTATACATATTCAGCCGTTTTCCGAACATCCGCTATCGTCTGTCTCATTTTACAGGCACAGCTATGCCTTTTTTTTTATAATGACTTTCGCTCTCCTCGATGAGTAGACTGCCCATTGTCTACTCTGTACATGTCAGTCTAATAACCCAGTCACTCCCGTTTCGCCTCGCTTGGAACCTTGAAAAAGGCAGCCGCAATGCGATGATGAGGGAGGACTGTAGACAAAATAATGGAAAAGAAAAAAAAACATTCGAAACACAACATCTATATGAAAAAAAGGAAGAAAACTTCAAACTGAAAAAAAATGACCAGGAGTATGGCAAGGAACATTCCTCCCTCCGCCTCCTGCAGGCAACACACCGCTTCTCCTTCGTGGTTGCCTGCGTTTCATCTCTCCCCGAGCCCTTAGTTTGTCCCCTGTGAGATTTCCTTCGGGTCACTTATTATCTGCTTCTTGTTATACTTATCTTTGTCGGTGGGATACGTTATGCTCTTTCTGGGTCGCCCAGCTGGATCCTCCAGGCAGCCGAGTCCCGAGTCTTGCTCTTCGCCACATCCGCCGCAGAATCCCCAGTCAAGGTGCCTGGGATACTCAAACAGATGGCGTGTTTAGCGAGGCCGGACTTCGTGCGGAGAAGCAACAGCTATGGGCAGAAGCAACTTCCGTAAAACGAAGTCTCTCGACGCCCGCGCGCCACCCACGGGGACTACAATGCGCCCTTTTTTTTTTCTTTTACCCCACCATACGACATTTAATCATGGGAGCAGGGGCGCAAGGCTCGCTCGCGACGGACCCGACTGGCTGGCCGGCAGGCGGTCGCGGTCCAAGGAGAGGAGTTGGAAGCCCCCGGGGGGCTCTCGACACCGGGCCTGGGGGCGCACAAAATGAAATGGGAGCGTTTGGAGTATTTGCTGGCGGTGGAGGCCGTCGACGGCGCTAGGCTCTGTTGATTTGGTTGATCGTAGGCGCTTGTGATGAGGAGCGCCATTTCGTATTCCGGTTCGAAGCTCGTGGCCGGCTTTCTTGGAGTTTTTAGTGGTTCTTGGCGTTATTTCATATTTTTATGATCCATTTCCTTTCTTTCCTTGATCTCCTATCATTACTTGCGCACGACTTGTGGCTCTGGCAGCGATCTCCCAGGTAATTTGCCCTTGGATGTTTGGGATAAGGAAGGCTTTCACGGGCGAGGGTGGGATGGCGCTTTTGGAGAATTTTGGTCGCCTTCTTTTTTGCCCAGCAAAAAGAAAAGGTCAAGGGTTTTCTTTGCTCTCGAAGTCCACGCGGACGTGGGAACGAACGCCGGCGGGGAGACGAAGTTTTAGCGAGCGACTCGTCTTCTCGCATTTCCTTTGCTGGTCTAAGGGCGTTATCGGCAGCAACGATCGTTACCGTCATTGTCGTTGCGGGCGCCAAGAGACAGGGGATTTTTATTTTATCTGGACACGCCTTGCCGTTTTTAGTAGGGGATCTGCACCAAAAGAGGGGCGTGACCGTCCGCAACGATGAGAGGAAACTGACAGGGGGCAGACGAAGGTACCCAACTTGCAGGGAGTCGTTTGAAGCCAAAACTAAGCCTAATTTGTACTAGTTGCCCAGCCAAATTGGCTCATGCCCTTGTTCTTAGGTCGTTTTCGTCACGATTGAAAAAAAAGGAATACGGTCACGGCGGTGCGGGATCCCTATGCTGCAGAAGTTCGTGCTTCCTGCAAATTTATAAGCAAATAAGAAGCTATTCGCCATAGCAAACAACGCCCGCGATGGAAGCCGATCCCGACGAGCATATACGTACCGTGGCGGTGGTGGTAACTGTTATTGCAATTCTCCAGAGGAAAACGGTCGGCGCTAGTTGAGGTTACTCGAGTTTGCGATTGGGAGGCTATCTGGGAGTTGGGAATAGCTTCAAAAAGCACGTCGCCGGCCTTTGTTGCCTGGGTATCGAAGGGAAGTTGAGAAGACATTTTTTTCGTGATAATTTGTGCTAATTTTGGCCTGCAAAGGCAGGTTCGTCATGTTGTGTCTTGACGGCAACGATCTCTGTGCCCCTCCCCCTCCACCTCTGGACACAGCCCCTGTTTTTTGGCGGACGGCCGCTGACTGGGGGACCCTGACGGTACTTTTGGCCCCCCTGCAGCAATTCTTGTACCTCTGCAACGACAATGACGGTAACGATCGTTGCTGCCGATAACGCCCTAAACCACAGCATGATAATGCCGTTTATGAATTCCAATTATTCTACATGAATTCCTTTGCCAAATACTCGCTGCGTGACGCCTGGGACAAGAAAAGGGTGGGAAGTGACGCTTTTTCACGACGCATCAAGTCAGTCAGCACACAGTACCTCCTTGATCCAGAGACTGCGCTGGCTGCAAAAAAAGATCACGACCCAAAAAGGGAATAAGATGATGAGTGTCAGGGATTAGCCTCTGGGATGGGACTGCCGTCTCGAGGCATAGCTGCCGCGACGCAGCCACGCAAAAGCTAAACCGCCGTCAAGGGTCGTGATGACACGACGATTCCCGTTTGCGTATTGGACCGACGGCTGGTTTGTTGGTTTGTCTCCCCTCGTCCCATGCCCTCGGCCTGGCTGGCGGCGCTTGCTGTCGTTCTTCCGAGTCGTGAGACCACGTGTGCGCCGGGCCCTTCCCAGGCTCCCCGGTTCCTAGGATCATGGTCGCGAGGCCGGTTTGCTTCGGAAGCTCGGCGGGTCCGGGGGAGAATCGACGAGACTCGGGATATGGTGGGTTGGAAAAGGACAAAGACCACTCACGACGTGTCACCACAGAAAGCCGGGAGTTTTTCCTGGATGTCCCACAACACCAGGGGGGAAAGGGTAAATCTACTGTTGGGGCTCAGGATTAGTAAACAAGTAGGAGGGGAAAAAAACAATTCGTTTCGTTTCGTTTCCCAGGCCCTGCTCTCTGGGGGACGGCGATCATCTAGGAGGATCGGGGTTCGTTCGGATGCGCGGCGACTCCACTGATTTCCGGGGTGGCTTGCTTTTCGACTCGCGGTGAGCAAACCCACGCATCTCTCATGCTTGGCTCGGCCGATCTGGTGCTAGTCTACCGCAAAAGGCTGGCTGAAACCAAAGAAAAAGCAAAAGACGGCAACAGGCACTAAACGGAAGAAGGATAGAGCAGGTGTGGATGAGGAAGGTGTCAACCCTTGCCTTGTGTTGTTTTGAGCGATCTCCTGTCTCTTTTCGTTTCTTCTTGGAAATGAGGAGCTCGTGCGGATCTATCGCGGAGGAAATAGATGACGAGGGAGACACGGAGAGGCTAGCGAAGAAGGCGACGATCTGGATATCCCGCGTGGTCAAGGAACGAGAACACGAATCGCCATTCCAGGCCCGCTAAGCGCATGCAGCGAGGATGGGCAGCAGCAAGCCACCCAAGCGTGGAAAAGGTGCCCGTAGTCTGGGCGGAACGGTGACGTCAAGGCCGCAGTCGGTGCCCAGGATGGATGGATGGATGATCTGGATATCCTTGCACCAGTGTAGCCGGTGTGCTCAGCCACCCCCGAGGAAACAGCCCTCCCATCGACACTCGAGCCAGGCCTCGATTCCGAGTTTCGATACGATGTTCTTGTTTGACTGGGGCTGGATTTTGGCTCGAGAAATCTCGGCTGCCCTCGAAGCCGACCAGAGCGCCCAAAAACACCGAGTAAATAAACGCGGCATGGCAGCAGCAGGGGATGGACGACGGCGCGCTCGTGACAGATTGAAAGGTCCATTGGCAGCTGCCTGTCTCGACTCCCGCACGGCCATCGCCCGTGCTTTGCTCTCATGGCCTGGGACCGGCTCCAAGTTGGGACCAAGATCGCGCGGTTTCCGACAGACAGCGGGCGACAGACAGAAAACATCCCCCTCTTGTGGCGAGCAGCGCTAGTCTCAATGCTCCATTGGATCTCGAGATCCTCCCAACTCACATCTTGCGGGAGAGACGGCAGGTTGAGAGCATGCTGACCGTCTGCTTCTCTTGATGGGCAAATTTGCCCGTTTTGGAGGAACGAGACCTCCGCCCAGGTCAAGCCACCAGCCTAGAGCCTAGTAGTCGAGCCGGCCCATCATGGCGCCTACGCCACCCAGCCAACTCTCTGTTGGGCTCCGCAAGGCCCAGAAGATTCACCTCCGGATCGCAGCCAGCACGGGGGGCTGGTATTTGCGAAACAGTCTCAACAGTCTCGGCGCCGTGGCTAAACCTAACTCTCAAGAACCAAGAGGGCCGGTTGACAGAAAAAAAGCTGGGCGCCAGAGCCATGACTAGGAGCCTCAGGCCCGGGAGTTTTTCGCCGCCCCTCTGCCCAGCCATACCTGCATCCAGATACCCAGGAATCGGGGACCTTTCACCTTTTCGAGAAGGGCTAAGGGGCAATGCGGAGTCATGCGCGAGCAGGTCGCACAGAGGACTGCACCCTGTCCACCAGTCTTGCCCTGGCCGTGCCAGGCAAAGCCTTGCGACGCCCTATTATCCGAGAGGGACCCCCCCCCCCCCCAAGATAAACTCACCCCGGAACACGCCCGCCGTCGCGTGGTTTTTTGAGAACTGACTGCGGGTGTAAATCTTCGGGCTCACTCTCTCCCTCCCTCCCTCTCCACCCCACACCCCAGGGGTCTGCTGTCTCCCCCACCAGGATATCCTTGGCGGTAAGCCTATCTTGTTTACTTGTTCGACAAACCAAGGCTTGTCTCCCAATATAACCGACTGTTCCTACGTCCCTGGCTCGGCCTACGTTTACGCTTATCTCCTTATAACCTGCCTACCTATTCTCCATCTACCATCAAACCACCTACCCCGTCACCACAGTCCTTCCCCATGGGGCGACGACGGCCAGTGGCACCAACCTCACCGGATTAAATGAGCACGCACTGCACACGGCCGCCCTATGCCGCCCACGGACGTCCGAGAACCGAGTCGAGGAGGAGGTTGGCATCGCGCGCCGTGCTGGAGATTCCCGGAGCCGCCATCACGCCCGCGACACCGCCATGGGCGACTTCGATGCTGAATTTGTCGAGGACGTCAAAGTGCAGAGTTGGTCTCTGTATTCCGTCTGCATGCTCTTTATCCTGCTGCGGCTGTACGTCTGCCCCCTCCGCCCAATATCAACGGCCACCCTGCTCTCTCTCGCATTAACCATGGGGGGAAGGCTTCTGGTCGAGATAAGACGGATGTAGATGCCAAGAAAGCCAACCCAATACTGACCGGACCCAAAGATTTTCGAAGCTGAAGAGGATAGGCGCCCTAGAGAAAGACGACTATGTTATGATTCTAGCAGCAGTAAGTGTTCATTTTTGTTCCACTCTGTCGCCCTTGTCAAACGAACCCTTACTGATGGTGCAACTGTGCGGCCCAGGGGCTATACACCGCCTTGATTGTCAGCCTCAATGTTATCTGCCAAGGAGGCGGCTCGAATCTTTACCCGCCAGAGCTGGCGGGGACTTTCACCGAGATCGAGATCCAAGATCGCATTTACGGATCCAAAATTGTCATGTAGGATACGGCGAAGCACGTTTTGCTATATAGTTTCCCCCTGGCCACCCCTAGACTCGACTAGTGGCCAAGTCGCCAGGGGTGTGATCATTTACGGGCTTTGAAACCGAAAGCTAACCTCTCCCCCATGGAGCAGCGTCAGCGAGCAAGCCATGCTCAACGTCATCTACAGCATCAAGGCCTGCATGCTCATCATGTACACGCGCCTGACGCTGGGCCTAGTGACGCAGCACATGGTGCGGTACCTGGCCTGGTACGTGTTCGTGGGCTGGGCGGCCACCGAGGTCGCCTTCTTCACGGCCTGTCGGCCCGTCGAGGGGTACTGGGCCATGCCGCCGCCGGACCCGCAGTGCGCGACGCTGCAGCGCTACGCTGTGGTGCAGGGCTGCTTCAACATCTCGAGCGACTTGCTGATGCTCTGGGTGCCCATCCCGCTGATCCTCAGGGTCAACGTGCCGTGGCCGCAAAAGGCCATGCTGCTGTCCATCTTCTCGCTCGGCGGCTTCGTCGTCGCCGCCGCCCTGCTCACAAAGATCTTCAACCTCACAAACATCTGGGACCCAAACTACATGCACTGGTACGTGCGCGAGGCCTCGGTCGCCATCTACGTCTCAAACATACCCGTCGTCTGGCCGCTGCTGCGCGACTGGTTCCCCTGCCTGCGCCACCTCTACTCCGTCGGCGGCAGCAACAGGCAGTCCGGGCACTACCACCACCACGGGAGCCGCGGGCGCGGACGCGGCGCCGGCGAGTCGACGCTCAACCACCGCAAGTTCGGCATCTTCTGCTCCTTCATCACCACAGGCTGCGGCGGGGTCAGCACCGTCTCGCGGACGGTGCCGGGCGAGTCGAGGCGCGGCGGCGGAACCTTCCGCAGCTGGCCCGGCACCAGCCGCAGCGCGACGGAGCAGGACCTCGAGATGGGCCTCAAGGGCGGCGGCGAGACGCGGGGAGAAGGAGGAGGAGGCGGCGGGTCCCGCGGCCGCGATGCGAGCTCGAGCACGGAGCGCATACTGGTCCGGCCGGCGCCCGCGAGCCTGGCGCCGTCGCCGTCGCCGTCGCCCGCCAAGATGCTGGCCGCCGGCGGCGCCGTGGCGGGCCTGAACACGACCGAGGTGCGCGCGCTCGAGATCAAGGACAGGACGCGGGCGGGCGTCGCGGGCGGCTTCGGCGCTATACGCGTCGAGAGGACGATCGAGGTCACGGCCGAGGACAGGCGGCGGAGCCCGTCCATCGTGGCTCTGGACAGCCAGGAGGGCGGCACGTGCATTTACAACTGGGAGCAAAGTGGGATTTCCAAGCACTATGTTGGCGTATACGCCGGGAGGTAGGATTGTCTTGTCGGTGTCTTCTTTTTGCTTTTATTTTAGATTCCCCTGTATAAAAATGCAAACTATGTATGTACCTGCCGTTAGCCAAAAGTCTTTGGTTCGTCGGCTTTTCAGAGCGAGAAGACGAAGTGTTGGCACAACGCCCCGAAAACCGAGTTTGGCAATGTCACACTTTCAAAAAAAAAAAAAAAAAAAAAAAAAACATGATGGCATCTATTAATCAAGTCGGCCAGCGTTAATACAAGCCCCAGGTATATCCACAAACCACCAACGATTCCCGGTTCCAGAGAAGCCCGGTTCCAGCAAGAGAAAGAATAACAAACATCTGGGGTATCTTTTAAACGCGAAGTATCCGGCTCCTTGGGAATCTGTTATCATCACGTCGGTATCTTTCCATAGACAAAACAACAAAAAGAAAAAGGGGTATAACAAAACAAAATGTGTAAACCAGGAAGAAAATCATAGCCACCTCCACTGCCCAACAACTCTCCCATCCTCCTCTCGCGCCAGCCTCTGGAACGCAGACGGCGACAAGTCCAGATCTGTGGGCTGGCAGCCCTCGCATCGATCAACGACCGTGACGTCAACCGACTCCTCGCCGCGCCCGACCCGTATCTTCTTGCCGCAGATGGGATTGTTGTTGGGGTTGCCGTCGCCCTGGTTCGCGGCCGCGTCGAACACGCTCCGGGCCACGGCGGCGATCATGTCGCCGCCGCCGTGCGAGCCGCCGCACGCGCCCAGGGCCGGGTCGTAAAAGGTCAGCTCGCCCTCGTGGGTCCTGCCGCCGTCGCGGCCCGGGAGCGGCAGGTCCTTTTGCGAGTTGTTCTTGCGTGTCGAGAGGCCGGCGGCGAGGCCGATAATGAGGATCAGGAGGAGGAGGGCGACGGCGGCGGCGACGATGAGGAAGACGCGCCGCCGCATGCCGAGGTACTTGCGGTCCGGGGGCATCGCGGCGTCCAGGCGGGCTCGGCGGCTGGAGCGCGCTGCTACTGCCCCCGCGGCCGCCTTGTCGCTGCCGATCGGCGGTTCCTCGGCCTGCTCGACCGTCGCCGGTGTCTCGCCGCACGGGAGGGGCTGCTGCTGCCGCTGCTGCTGCTGCTGGGCCTCCTTGGCAAGCGATGCCTGCTGGGCGAGCTCGTCGTCGTCGCTCGTGCTCGGGGCGGCGGGGGTCGGGATAGCGGGAGGAGGGGTGGCGGTAGCCAGGGGCTTTCGCTGAAACGACGAGAGGCGCCGTGGCGGCGGCGGCGGCGGCGCGGGCGCGACGGCCTCCGGGTCCCCTGGCGCGGCGCCGCCGCCGATGGGGAAGAGACGGTTCAGGCGGCTTCTTCGCTTGGGCTGCTGGGCTCGCGGCTCCCACTCAAGCTCGTAGGTTGGCTCTGGTGCCTGGGGAGGCGTAGGGCGGGCTTGGTCAGCCATTTTTGGCTCGGGGTTTAGGTCTTGGAGGCTCTCGTAGCGCAGCCAGCCCTCGCTTCTTGTTTACTATTTTCGTAACTCGGCCAATCGCGATGCTGAGATTGAGGGTCTGCGGTTTAGAGCTTCGAGCTAGGCCATCGTGGGCGACTCTGGTGGATGAATTTGTAAGCGGGAAGGCCCAAGATTTGTACCTGTCTCTCGGAGAGAAGAACAAGATCGCTCGTGAGGCTGAGGCCCTGGCAGCGCCCGCTGTGACGACGACGGGTTGAAGCAGTTGGCGACGACGCGAGAGGAGAAAAAAGTCATTTGCGTCATGATCTGCACAGAAACCTGCCAGGGTCCTGGCCAAGGACGCGGAGGGCGCTAGCCGCTCTGGGACTAAACCCCTGGCCTCGAATGCGGGGGGGCCGTGCTCGAGCTCGACGGCCCCAGATTCTCGTGCGGATTTTCCAACATGAGACTTCAATGAATGCCAACTTCAATTCTCCATGTTCGCGCGCCTCGGCCGCCAAAACTCCAGCTCCTGACGGGACCGGGATTCACCGACTGTCAGCAACCAAGCTAATATCAGCCCTGGCCCTGACCCGATCCTCCGGGTTCATATCACGAAGCCGGATTCTGCGTGAAGCCACAGACAACTTCACACCCCGCCCTTGTTGACCATCCGTCTCGATCTGGTGGATATTCTCCGAGCTCGGGAACTAACTATCAGTATCTGCACTCGAGCAAGCGTTTGACCTACTCTGCCTTCCTCAAGCCGGATCATCGCTAACACGGCCCCCGCAGCACACGATTTTGCCCACTACCACGGAGCCGCAGATGCACTTCAGATATGCCCATGATACAGAGCGACTCGGACTATTCCTTCGTGCAGAGGACTTGTTACTTTCAGTGTGGTTACCGCAATCACTCCCCGGGGATGATAGCGCACTGGGCTGCTCTGGATTTTCTATCCAGGGGCCCCCGTTTCCGGATTCTTTATCCTCGTTCGACAACATACTGGGACTAGATATAGGCATACAACATATTCCGCAGAGACGCCGCTTGAACCGATCCGAAATATCCGCCCTCAGTTGATAATCTTGCCCGTAAACCCCGGGAGGATAAGATGGTCTTTTTTCATGTACCCCTTGCTCTGCTGCCATCTCTGCTTGAGGGTCGTGAACTCTGGTGGTTGACGACGTTTGGTTAGCTATGTTATTCTTGCCGTCCGGTCCTTTCACCATCGCCTTTCTACACCTTAACTTCATGTCGCAGATATGGTGAACGGAATATTGTCCCTTTTACGGCGTCGACTTACCACCCATAGTAGGCACACGATGCCTGCCAGCCTCGAACTCGTTCTGCGTGAAGCCCTCCCTCTTCAGGACGGGCGAGTCGATTGTGCTGAGCACCAGGCCGTTCTGCGGTCGGGCAAAGTACAGCAAGCCCAGGCGGTCGACGTGGCGCTGGTCCTTGGGCGGGAGCGTGACCCTGTGCACCGTCGACTTGATGTACCCGCCCGTCAGGAAGCTGAGGGCGTCGCACGTGTTAACGGTCAGGCTGCCGTCCAGCGGCTTGGCCCACTTCCATTCGCCGGTCGCGTGGTCCTTGATCTGCAGCGCCGCGACGGGCTGCCGGAACAGCAGCGTGATGGTGCCCAGGTCCGTGTGCCCGTCGGCCCAGTGGCCGGATCCGAGGCGCTCGACCTCGGCGGGCGAATAGCGGCCATACTTCATGTAGCGCAGGTGCGACTCGTCGTGCACGTCCCAGCGGTGCAGGCGCGTCAGGTAGTCGGGCGGCAGCTCGAGCGCCAGCGCGATGAGGTGGTTGAGTGGGTCGAGGACCTTGTCGTGCAGGTCCTTGGAGAACGCCTCGATCTCGGCCTGGTTGTCCTTGAGGGGCTTTGGCAGCGGCTGCGTGATGTGACCGTCGTTGGCTGTTTACTGTCTGTTAGCGATGCATACATCGATCAGACTTGTAGGACCTAAAGAACGGGGGATAGGCAACGCACTCGCCATATTCCAGACCTCGACTTTGTCAAGCTGGCCATTCCCCATGATTCGACGGCCCGCCGGGCGGTAGCCGTTGTAGACGCCATTCTCGAGGTCAGGGACATATTTAAGCTTCTCCTCTAGGGGCAGATTGTAGAACTCTTGGCCGAGGGCGAACTGGCGATCGACGGCGTCCTGCGAGATGCCGTAGTTGATGACATAAAAGAAGCCCTTTGTCCGGACGGCATCAATCAGTGTCTTGGCCAGCTCTGCATTGCCCTCTAGAGTTCCATATTTGGCAAGATCGACGGTGGGGACTGTACTCGGGAAGAATCATTCATGAGTACACCTTTGAATTTACGTGTTATTGTGGTTGGGGTGAAAGGAAGGCATACGGTCGGCCCAGTCGAGATTCTCTTGTGTCTCTGGCACATGAGTGTACTGGTGCGATTTGGGTACCGCCGACGGCATGGTGTGGAAGGTCGCTGGGCTTGGCGTGGCTCAGGTGTGAGATGCGCTTCACTGGGCCGGGTCTGGGTAGATAGAGGAACGTCAAATTCTACAGGGTCAAAAGTTGCCTCCTTTGAGTTGGTAGGCTGTGGACGATGGGATATGATTCACAGGGACGAGATGTAGTAGACGGCTGGGAGCGACGGGCGTTGTCTTTATCTCTCGACCATACGCCAGCACCTCCATGGTTTCATGTTCCCTTCCTGCACATTACAGACTTCGTACGCCATAGAAAGTTCGATGCCGCAAGCAGTCGCATCTGGACTTGGACTGAGATATATCTCGGGATTAACTCGGGTCGTGCATCTATCCCCTTTTTTTCTCCTCTCCCGTCTCCAATGGACCATCGAGAACCGCTAGGCCGAACAAACCAATCACTTGATCATGTCCAATTGCCGTCCTCCTCCTCATCCCTGATTAAAACTGGTGTGTTTCTCCGAACCGTCAACGTTCCTCGCCGGTTTGCTACCCCGCAAATAGAGCTCCTGCGGGCCATGGTTGACCGCGTCAAGTCTGAGGCACGGATCGCGTGGCGCAATGGCTTTCCCCGATGGCATCATGTCTTCAACACGACCTTGAGCCCCCGCACGCCCCCCAAACCCCAATTTTTTCGAGCAAAGAAAGCAACGATCTTAGAAATCCAGATTCCGCCTCCAGTGCTGCCAAATCGGTTTTTTTTTTTTTTTTTTCCGTGGGGGAGGAGCATTAGCCGGAGCATGAGCTCCGTCCACCGGCGCTGCTCCCTCCCCTACGGAGAGCTAGCCGTCGAGGCTTCTACAGTAAACAATGGCTTCACTACGTAAGTCAGAGGCTCCGGTGGGCCACGCGGTCCTCACATCATGGTCAGCCTCCAATGGACTCGGCCGGACGCTACCCTTGCCCCTTGATCTCCCAGCACGCAACTGACCAGATCCCCACTCCTCCATCCAGTTCGGTGCTCCAATATCACGTTCGCCATCGGTGCCAATATTGCGTCGTCCCTTAAGACAAGACTTTTCCTTGGGCAACTTGGCCGCACGGCGGGGAACTCTCAGGCTTGGCCATGTTGTTGGACCGGGAATAACATCCACTACCGGCGGATTTTGACCCGGAGTGGGAGATAACCCGAGTCTGTGAGGGGATTTGCTAGGCCGGAGAGACCAAAAAAAAAAAAAAAAAAAAAAAAACGTTGCCCGGTCATAGCGTTATGTGTCTTCCGAAAAAGAGGCAATGCCCGTAAGTAATTCCGGAGCTCCACGACGACGTCCCGCGGAGGACAGGTGCTCTGGGCCCAGATGTGATAAAAGGTATCTATCCTGTGACGCCCCTTGTTCCAGGTGACCTCCTCCTGCCCGGCGATATCCCACCTTGCGGCAGCAAACTCCATTTGGTACCCTGGGAAGCTGATATACGTTTTTCGTATACCCAACTTGCCCAAGATGAGTGTCTTGGCAGCTATCAAGCGCAACAAGGTGGCTGCCGTCATAATATCCGTCTTTGACTGGTACCGTATGTTCTTCCTGGCTTTCGGGACACGCAGCCTTTGAGAGTGATGACTTCCTACAATGCGCTGACGATACGACGCCACTTCAGCCTCGGAATATTCGACGGTTGAGCGAAGGCTACTCAGAAAGCTCGACCTCGCCATCCTGATCTTTGGGTCACTGAGCTGTACGCGCGCCCTAGCCTCCCCAATCCGTCCTCAATGACTAGATAGAACTAACGGACATCGGCGCTCCCTTGTCTTGTAGTCTTTTGCCGAGTAAGCTCCCATCAACTTTTCTCTGTCACGCCCTATCCTCCCCAATACCCGTCAAGATTAATGCTCACGCAACTTTGCCATCAGTTTTTGGGACAGCAAAACATCACCAATGCCTACGTTTCGGGTATGCGAGAAGACCTCAAAGCATTTGGAAATGAGCTCAACTACTACAAAATGGCCTGTAAGCCGTCGCTTCCTGACTACGTCCCGCCCCTGGCTCAGGTGGACTGACTTGGGACTATTTCCGGCATGGAAAAGACAACACGGCCTACGTGCTTGGGCAAATTCCGTTGATGACCCTTCAGACAAAGGGAAAACTGTGAGATTCACGACCCCGTTCCCCCGCTGGGCCCCTTTCAGTGCCGTAGAGGCAGCTAATGCCACCTGGATCAGTGCCATCTGGCTTCTCCCGACCCTCCAGATTTCATGGGCTATCATCGGGTTCTGCCAGTCCACGGTGACGGAGAACTGGCATCTCTACGCCCTTCGGGCGTTGACCGGCTTCCTAGAGGCTTCTTCGTTCGGTGGGACGCACCTGATCTGTAGGTGCCATAATAATCCCTGACCTCCTTCTCCCAGATTCCCTTGGCTGACATCGAGACGTACTCCACACGCACAGTGGGAAGCTGGTACAAGAACGACGAGGTGTTCAAGCGCGCTGGAGTCTGGTTCATGGGCAACTCGCTTGGGTCGATGTTTTCGGGTTATTTGCAAGCAGCGGCTTATAAGAACCTGAATGGCGTTATGGGTCGTGCCGGATGGCGCTGGCTCTTTGTCATCCGTGAGTATCCCCTCTCGCTCGCTGCCTTGGTCCCCATACATCGCAAGGTTCAGTCCACTGTTGCAAGCGCGCTCTGTGCAGTCCTAACTGGCCCGTCGCAGACGGCATTATCACACTCCCCATCTCCTTCCTGGGCTTCGCCGTTTGGCCGGGCCTGCCCATCTCGAAGCGGCGCTGGTGGATGACGGAAGAGGAGCACGCGCTGGCCGTCGAGCGCATCCCCGTGGTTGAGAAGGAGGGCATCACGTGGAAGACGTTCAAGTACACTTTAAGCCGGCCAATGTGGTGGATCTGCGTGCCGACCTACGTCTTCCTGGTGCTGTCCAACTACTGGACGACCTACATGGCCCTGTGGCTCAAGGCGGCGCGCTACCCCGTCGAGATGGTCAACGTCCTGCCAACCTTCATCGACCTGATCCGCGCCTTCAGCTCGTGGCTGGGCACCACGCTCGCGGGGACCCTGAGCCTGAGGGGGCTTTGGACGTTTCAGTTTGTACGTAGCCACACCTATTCTGCTTCGCTATTCTGGGTTCGTCGAGACTGATCTCACCGACATTTCCGGGTGTATGGTACAGGGGGCCATGTTTTTTGCGTGTCTGGTGCTCGCGATATGGAGCGTCCCCGACGGCCTCAAATTTGTCGCTTTTTACTTTGGAGGCTTTTCAGGAATGGCCTCGCCCATTCTGGTTCGCCTCCCTTTCT
>JNVV01000068.1:117388-151963 GCA_000733355.1 Falciphora oryzae
CTTTCTCTCACAACGCCACAGTACACATGGGTCAACTTCACGCTCAAGGAAAACTTCGGCGAGCGCGGCCTCATCATCTCGTCTATGATGACCATGGGCTTCTCGACCTCGATCTGGGTGCCGCTGCTCATCTTCCCGGCGGTCGAGGCGCCCGAGTGGAAGAGGGGCTACCCGGCCTCGACCGTCTTCCAGTTCCTGATGTGGAGCACCCTGATGTTCGGGACCTGGTACATGGCCCGCTGGAAGACGAGGCAGGCGGACCCCGAGACCCCCGAGCAGCAGCAGGGAAAGGGCGAGCCCAGCACAGACGAAGGCGACGGCGCGGCGTCGACAGAAACAAGTTTGGCTGCGGCCACGACTGCCGCCGGGGCAAAGGGGCTGGGTGGCGGCTTCGATGCAGACCTCGACACGCCCGCGGCTGCTGAAACCGTGCGGAGCAGAAGGTCCACTGACAAGGGCGACGGTGGGAGTGACAAGGAGGTCGGCAGCAGCGGCGCCGGCAGCGTCAAGACTCTGGATCGTGTGCCTAGATAATAGAAGCAACCGATGGTGGCGCTGGGATTCGGGGGGGGAGATGAGTGTGTTCGATTAATCTATATCGCCGTCGCCGCTCTTCTTGCATCAAGTCGTGTTTTTCCAATATACCCCCTCCCTGGTATCATGCTACGTTCCTATCATGGTCGCGTTCCTTGCTGTGAGCACATCGATGATCCATTTGAGGAAGAGGATTCAGGTTGGTGTGGTCTGTCACTGTGTCTGCCCCCTGGCGCGCACCTACACCTCGTGCACGGCCAGTTATTCAGGCAGCAATTCTCGCAACTTTTTGATAGCCGGTCCTTGGTTGCGGTCGTTGAGCTTTCCGTTAACGTTCGCGATGTACCAGTTGACATTGAGCGTGGTTTTCAACCCCCCAGCCCTTCTGATTGAGGCAGCATGATTGAAATAGGCCCTCCTACTCATGAGAGTCATTTTACCGTCGGCTTCATCCTCAACCTCAGGTTGAGTTTCGTTGGCGGGGGCAACTTGCCGTCGCGGAACCCTGGACCGTTGATCTAGGGCAAACCCAACCCCGGCCGGGAATCAGTCGAGCGACAAGAACCAACAGACACACCAGCCCGAGCAACCCGCCCGGGCCCAGGCTCGCGGCGCCGTGCGTTGGCCGGCCTAGCCACCCGTACAAGGGTGGCGGACAACAGAGCCGTGCTGTCGGATCCGCCCAGCTCGTTGGTGGAAAAGATCTGTCGCCCATGAACAGCACCCGTCTTGACTGTCGGCCCGTTCACTTGGTAACCTTCGCCGTCGTTCAAATATTGCATTTCGAACCCCGGCGCGGCACGGCGACTCGGTAAGGCAACCTGCGTTCGGTGCCCTTCGCCTTGTGGGATGTCTGGTGTGGTCCGCATTGAGGCGCCCGGTTAGGTATGTGCCTTGTGAGGCCTCCCGCAGGACCCCTCAGTCCTTGCGAGACGTGCCTCGCCCCCACTTCAATCACAGCAGCCCGATCTGTGGTCGAGACGGACGTTGAGGCCCCTCAAAAACTTACAAACTTCGGCTTCCTGGGTTGCGAACAAGGCAAACAAGAGCCCAGTCCAGGTTGATTACACAACAAGACAGACATTCGGGCCGTCATGGAGAATAAGGATCCTGATGGGAACCCGGCCAGTTCGCCATACCTGCCTCTCCGAGGCGAGCGCGCCGTTCGCCTGGCCACCATCCACCCCGGCACCTGGGCCGACGATATGAGATGCGAATTGGCAAATTGGCCGCTCGATTCGCCCCGGCGGCCCAAGTACCAGACTCTGTCCTATGTATGGGGCTCCGCTCGTGTTACTGAGAAGATATTCCTCAACGACCACCCCTGGCAGGTCACTGTGAACCTGTCTTGCGCTTTGCGCTACCTGCGGCAGAGGTCACATCCTGTCGTATTTTGGATCGATGCTCTGGTGAGTGATGCCTCACACAATGTGGGGATAATTACCAACATTGGGAAACCGGAATTAAACTAACAGTACCCCTCCCACCTTCCCCAGTGTATCAATCAACAGGATCTCGACGAACGCGGTGTTCAGGTCCCTCTAATCCGAGACATCTATTCCAGAGGTAGTGGGCTCACCATCTTCCTCGGCAATGGCATCTCTCATAGGAGCCCCCGCGGGTTCCACAGGAGTCACACTCCTTCTACCGCCAGTCATGATTTCTGGAGCAGCGGCGAGGTTGGAGGCCATGCTAGAGACCGCAAAGTAGTCGCCGAGTTCTGGGAATTGTGGCGTAACCGGCAACAAAGGGGCAACAAGCAGCCCCCATCCGCTCTCTCCGTCTTCTGCTTGCTTTGGTCCCTGGCCCACGACGACACGTCGACCATACAAACATGGCCGCCCCCAGAGCTGCTTGACCCAGCGAGGGAGCACGACGTGCGCGCCCTCTTCGAGGCTGTTCGGCTCATGCTGCTCAGCCCGTGGTGGAGCCGTGTCTGGGTCGTCCAAGAGGTTGCGGTCGCTCGCGAGCCAGTGACGGTTCGTTTTGGCGATGTGTCGGCCCCCTGGGACATGCTCGTCAGAGCCGCGAACCACCCGTGCCTGTCGCCCGAGACCGAGACCGAGTCCCGGCCGTCCAGGGCACACGTGCAGCGGCACGGAAAGCAATTACAGTCGGAATACACCAAAGTCCTGCAACGTTTCGCGCCGACCATCCGCAATATCGACGCCTTGCGAACCCGCTGGCTCGATGGTGGCGGCGCCCCCATGCTGTCCTTGCTTCAGGAGTTTGGCTCTAGGGAGGCGACGGACGAACGCGACAAGGTGTACGCGCTGATGGGGCTGACCAAGACCAGCGACCGGCCTGCCATCCACGCGAACTACGCCATGAGCGTCAGAGATGTGTACAAGCAGACGGCCGTGTTTCTCCTCCGCAGCACGGGGACATTGGCGTTCTTGGCCGGAAACCAGACCCGCAAGAACAGACGCGATCTGCCGAGCTGGGTCCCTGACTGGGGAGCCATCATTGAGCCCGGGGACCGCGCGCGGGCGGCCGTCATAAGCCTATACCATGCGGACCGCCCCTGGGCACGTGTCCGACCCACGACCGAGGACGGCTACTGGGGTTCTGTGGCAGATGGCTTAAACGCTCTTCTCGAAACTCTGACAAAGCCAGACAGGTCCGGCTTTGCACGACGAGACCGGTTCCCACCTCGAATCCTTCATATACTTCGCCGCTATAGTCTTTTCATTGAAGCCCTGTGGCGGGACCCGTCGGCCCAGCCTGACACGAGCACTGAAACCCCCTTAACAAGAATCAAGGACGACGTCATTAAGCTTTCAGCGATAATCACCAAATTCCCCAGCTCAGACGAGAGTCTCGACTGCTTTTTCAGAAATCTCGACTATCAGGAGAGTGAGTTCGGATGGTTCTTACATCTACTCCCGTGGTGCCTGGGCAAATTTGAAAAGCCTAGCCCCGCTCACATCTGGCGTCACCTCGGTGGCGGGCTGAGAGCCTTGGACGCCTGTACCTTACCTAGTTTGGATCTTGTTTCCAATGTTCTAAAACCAGACTTCCAACGTGAACACATCGCCGACCGCGATTCCGGTGTGCTCAAAATCCAGTCACTTTTCATGGGCGCTTTGTGGGCAGTCGGTGATAGGCTGGTCACCTGGGACAGTGGCGGCGAAAACCATGAGAGTGACAACAACTCCGCATTGGAGGTGGTCTACAGCTGGTTCATGATTGCTTCGAGACCAAATGACATACTTGACATTCGGAACCAGCTCGATCTCGCCCGCACGCTTGTTGGAGGCCTGCGGGCCGTGGATGCCGAGAGCGGCCTGTCTGGGGAATACGCCAGGCTCGGGACTCCGACAGAACCAGATGACGAGAATCTCGAGCTCATATACTGGTTCACGACAAGCCTTGTCCCCGCTGTGGAGAAGGCAAAGAAAGGGAGTCCGGATTACCGACCCCTCCCTCTCTGGTACGGGTCAGGCGCTTCTCGCGATACCGCCGCTCTGATGCTACCGCCAGACCTGGGCGGCGGCAGGCATCTGAGATCAACATACAATCCGCAACATTTCAACACGGCCATGAAACTCGCCACCGAAGGTCGGGCATTTTTTAGAACCGACAACAGCCTCATGGGGCTGGGGCCAGCGTCGGTGCGACGAGGCGACGAAGTACATATACTACGATCGGGCCAGACCCACATGGTGCTTCGCCAGACGCAGCATTCCCCCGACTCCAGCGCCGCTTTTAAGCTACTTGGGGACTGCTACTTGTACCCAGAGCCGGAAATTTTGGAGGACACGCTGGGGTTGTGCTGGCCTGACTATTGGAGGGACATCCTACCATCGCCGCACTCGGATCTCCTTCCAGAATCGCCTTGGAGACACAGGAGAGAATGGGTCCGCATAGTGTAATGATACCCGGAAGCGGAATGTTGAGCAAAAATGGGTATGCACGACGCCAGAGAGGATCAAAGCCTACAAGTGGGTTTCCCGCGATGATAGAGCCTTGCTTGATTGTCCCCAACTGCCCAAAGACACTCACTCAGACAAAGGTACAATGTGATTTCCGATGAAAAAAAAATGAGGGGCGAGATAAGTGGCTTACGAAGTGACCCTAGCCATTCCATCCGAACCCGGGAACATTTCCACGTGGGCGACAGTCTTGAAGGGTCTGCCTCTGGTATCAAAAGATGTGCTGGCCGAATCAGAGTGGACTTAACATTAAAGCCGACGGGCGTGAGGCCTTCGTCCAACATCTGCAGTCTCAACCTCGCCGACTCAGAACGTCAGGCCCTGTTTTCGTTTTATTCATTCGAAATATTTCTGCGGGTGCGCGGGAGACACGTTCCGACGAAGAAGGCGACGAGAACATTCCTCACGACTCGCGGGACTTGCTCCAGGTGAAGCAGAGGTGCAGCGGGAGGGTGAGGGGCACGAGTCGGAGGAAACTTTCCAGGATTCCGGGGGTCTGGCCAACATCGATGTTGCGTTGCGCCGAATGTAGCAGTCATCCCGAAGGAGGAGGAGGGTGTATCAACCGGTTGCCAGATCAGCAATCAACCTCGGCGTTTCGACCCGACAGCAGATCCAGTGCCAAGTAGAAAGTAAAGATCGGAGGCTGTGAGGAGGACGAGGAGGAGGCTGAGGCAGCGTGGGTTTCGCGGCGGTAAACGCACCTTCCAAGCAAGGCCCCGGGAGAACGACGTCATTTGCCCTTGGCGCGATCCCGCGACTGCGCGTCCCGGAGAGTTTTCAGCGAGGAGCAACATAAACACCTACTTACCAAGGGATGGGGTGGATCTAACCACCCACAAAAGCCACACCATGTACGATGAGGTCACTCCGAACTCTGCCCGTCGCGTTCCATGGCGTTTCTCAAGGAAAATCCGGCCGTGAGAACCAAAAGCTCTGCGGTTTTGGCGAGCTCGCAAGACACCAAATTGATAATTAGCACGATGATTGACGGTGAGTTATTGTGGGGCCTGTCGTGGCATGCGCATTCGCAGATCGGCACCTGAGTAAAATCCGTTCGTTGGAGTCGCTGTGAGGGGTTGTGCGGGGAGTGGGGTTGTAAGCCAGGAAGACTGCTTTGTGAGGTCAAAAGCTGTGACATTGGCAAATGCTAGCGGGACAGAGAGAGGATCTACCTGCACCGATGTCTACGGCTCCGGCGGTCGGGACTAGCCTGTTCGGCGGTCTGGCAGAAGGGAGTAAGTGGCCTTTGCGGGACAAGCCCGCACTGGCGGAATGATTCCAAGTCTGAGGCTCTAGGCCCTCGGTGTTCCATCAAGAGTCGCCGTTCACGCCATTCTGAGGGCATCCAGGCGTGTGGCCGCCCTAAAATGGCAAAATAGTTGTTGCTCCCTGCATCCAAGGCTTGAACTTGTCAGTGTTGAAACGAAGCAGCCCGCAAAGTGGCGCCCTGAGCCGCGAGCTTAGTCGCCGTCGAGAGCCCTGATGCGCGCAAGGGGCGATTCCCTGGATCACGATCGTTGTCAAGAGCCAGTGGCAACTTTGTGACGAGACGAATCGCGCTGGTGCACGCGTTTCCCCTAGCTCTCCTTGCAGACAAAAGTTCGCCCAAGCTAGCAGTGGTTAGCTCTCGTCGAGGCCGTCAGAGGAAAGGCACGGGAAGCGTGGTTGGGTTATTTTTGTCCTCATTTTGACACTGGTGTCTTGTCAGATGGTGATAATCTAGCGGAGTCACCGGACAGGTCGCCAGTAACAAAAAAGAAAGAGGGATAATCAGTTAGGCACTTTGACCGAAGACTGACAACACAAAGACAACACAAACATCCAAAGCTACGCCAAAGCAGGCGCACAATACCCTCACTCGCATGGATGTCGCTGCACTACTCGTGCACAGTACGCGACAGCTCTTGATACCCTCGTCAAAAGCTCTGGCCCATCGGCGAGTCCGGGAGCGTGGCCAGCCCTACGAGATTTTGGCCATGTGAAACCCTGGGCTTCCCGCCAACATCTCAATGCTAAAATGTGGGCACAGCATGCGCCCCCGTCAGCCCGCCGCACGCGGGCTGATGCTGATGCGGGGGAAGGGATAAACCATCAACCTCACGAGTCCGGCTGCAACCCACCGCTGAGCACGACACCTCCCTCGTCGGGACGCGAGAGGCCCTCGCATGAGGTCCACGAACTTCCAGTCCTGTTTATTTTCATGTGGCTGGCGTTATCGGCACAGATCGGGCCCGATGGGGGGTCACGCCTCCCGTCGGTCGGGTAACCCCAGACTGGACGCGATAACCAAGTCGGCTGCCAGATTAACTTCGCCAAGCAAAGCACGATCCAGCCCAGAGTCCGGCGCCCGCTGTGGTTCCAAGACATTCAAGCGCGGGATGGCGTCACGAGAGCATCGATGGCGATCTGGCTAGGGAGTCATCTGTCTGCTGGCAACCCGTCACTATCGGTAGGGACGGACAGCTTGGCAGGTTGGTTGGGGCCGGCCCCGAAAAAAGGGCGGGTGCACGACTTTCAGAGTAGTCCGTCTCGTTGTAGTGGGCCGTCTGACCAGTGCGACCTAGGCTGAGTGAGCGGACCCTCAAGCTTGCCCGCCAGCCTCGTTTGTGGTGCCGAGCCCAGGCGCTTCACCGTCTGGTCTAGATCTCAAGGGACCAAGGGGCTAAAAGCTTTCAAATAGCCATCCCTCGAGCTCACTGATGGTACGGTGTGTAATAGCTTGCCCCAAAATTTGCCCATTCAAAGCTCAGCGGCGAATCCTGTGCGAGCTCACAGCTACAACGTTTCTTATGGACGTCACAGAAACTGCAGATCCAGATAGGAGTTTTTAGGGAGACACCGAGCGAGGGTGGGCGTCGCGGGACCGCTCCATGTCTCTCGTCTGCGGGGGAAGGGAGCAGCTGGTGCGGAGGGGTTGGCGGGCTGGGTGCTGTCAGCTGCCTGCCGTGGCGCATTCTTGCCGAGGCCGACACAAGAAGCAAAACAGCACCCGCCGAACCCGCGGGACCGAAAGAAAACAGGAAACCTACCGACCCGCTCCGGCAGCATCGAGAACACCGAGGCAATCGGGCGGGGTTCGAAGGAGGGTGGCTGGGTTCCTAGAGTGGCATGCAAGGAGCAATTTGGGCTGCTGACGCTTCGTTTTTCCCTCTCGTAAATGATATATCCCCCCATCGTGACTAAGTTGGGGTCAGCCTTACCTGCAGCGGGGCCATTGCGGACACGAGCAGGCTCGAACGGACGGATAAACGAGGCCAAATACGGCCGATGCAGATAAATCGCTCGATGGATGCGTGCCGACTCGGTAAGGCCAGGCTTCGCTCGGTAAGGCAGCCAAAAACAGCATGTGGCATTGGGCACGCTGGACACCTGCCCAGTCCAGCAGGCTCACAGAAGATGGCTGCCTCAAGGTGCCACGGCCGACTGGGATTGGACCCGTGCTGCGGCGACACATCGAAAAAGTCCAAGCCGTGCTGAGGTGTCAACACCCAGCCCGGGCGAGCCGCCCAAGCTGCGGCGTGCAATAGGCCGCCTCTTTCTTCCCCCCAGTTGCAGCGCCCGCCAGCGCAGCCAGCCATAGGTCGCCGCGCCGTGTTGTCACGCAGCAAAGCAAGCACGCGTGTGTGGTGTTGTCGTTGTCAAATGCTGGCTGGCCCGACCCAGCAGCGGTGCCTGATTAGCCGGGCGGTCTTCCATTCAGTGGCTGCAGATCGCCTCCGGGGAAGCATCCCACAAGCTGAGCGGCCCAACGACAAACATGGGTGCTTGAGCCTCCCTCCACCACACCACGTCGACCCGCGCTGCGCCCGTCAATCCCCTCCACTCTCCTCCACGGGCCTTCCCATCTTTGTTTGCTTGTGTGCAGCTCTTCTGCGCCGACGCAGTTGAAGACGCGCCCAACGCGCGCAATTCTGTTTCCCAGTTGGGGCGGCATGCATCCGATAGCTCAGACAGGGTCTAGGCAGGTGATATTTTCTACCTTGCCTGCAACGGAAGCCTTCCTGGATGACCACGACAGCCCGCGCCCGGCTGTGGGGTGAGCGAGGCGGGGGAGGGAGGGGTCGGTCTACAGAGTAGGTAGCAGGGTAGATCTGCAATGGTTTTCATTGTAATTCTTCTTTTTTTTTTTTTTTTTTTTTTTTTTTTTTTTTTTTTTTTTTTTTTGTTTCCTTGCATTTTCAGCCACAGGGAGACCATTGAAGGGATGATGAACCGGTGGAAAGCATGGAGCCAGCCCCGGACCGCCCTCTCAATTATGAACGCCGCCTCTGCCGTCCTACTCCAATAATAGGACTACTGGATGCAGTAGGTCAGCCCCGGCAACTCCGCCGGCGCTCCCATGGTAGTCAACAGCTCCATTGAGCCTCATGATACGATTTCGCCGTCAACAGGCATGGCATTCACCTTTGGGCTGCTACTCCAAGGGACTTGTCATCATCATTGACGGACGTCCCACCGCGACAATCCCGCCGCCATCCCGGGCTGGGGACCTTGGCCTGCAGATCCCGCAGTGAACCCCGGTTTTAGTCCCTCCAAGAGAGGGCAAAAGGGCAAAAGGGCCGCAGGACCGTCTGCACCTCTCCCCAGCTGATTGGGGAGCATCCGGGGGACGTCGGACAGCCGAGCAATCAGGGGCAAAATGAGTAAGCTAGCTCGGCGGAAAGAAGAGAAAGAAAATACCCCAAAAAGGTGAACATGCCACGTTGTCCGCTCCCCCTTCCCGAGCATGCCAATCAAGGAGAAGGGCCTATCGCCGGCGCCGGTTGAGTTGGGGCACTGAAAGGCCTTGCAAAAGAGCACGACATCACACGTCAGGGGAGTGGCGGCATCCGCGTAGATCAATCCTCAACCTTTGTCGTCTGGGACCTGGGCCGTAGCAAACAGATTGAACGCCTCCCCAGGACCCAGCGAGGAGCCACAGCTGGGTTCCGCCAAGCCCCGCCAGCCCCGTCAGACATCGTCATCGTTGACACTGTACACGTATTCGTCGACGTTTTTACGCTTTTTTTTACACCGCACTTTTTCATTTTTTCGCCTGTGCAGCAAAAAACCTGCTGCTGCTTGACCTGGTGGTGCACAGGGAGGCAGGGGGGAACACAAAAAGTAGCGGGAGTGAACCTTGCCGCCCAAGGCGTCAGTTTATCGCCATGATTGTATTATCGTTCCGTGACTACTTCGCCGCGACATGGAGACTGCCAGCCGGCTGCACGGGCAAGACAGGGCTGGGTAGCACACACGTCAGGTAGCACCAAACTCACTCTCGCACAGAACACTCTGCATGGTACCGCATTTGCTACCTACCTGTTTACTCCGAATTGTCGGGGCGGGGACTGGCGGGTCTCGGGTCCCACCGGGCGGCCGCCGCTGACCCTCCATCTCGCGCAAAGGGGGGATCACTGCTGGGCGGCCCGAGGTGAGGCCGCCTTCTCGTTCGTTCGCAGCAGCAGCTGGTACTCTCGCGGCTGCTGGCCGTTGCCTGCCTGCGCGCTGCTGATGTGATATAATAAAGTCCACAATCGCCCCTCCGCCACGTTTCTGGCCGCTGCATATAATAATCGTCCCAGCTTCGAAAGGTGTGCGTGCCCCAAATCGTGTATATAAAGGAGGCATCCGGACGAATCGTGAACTTATCAGATACCCACCAATCGCGCCTCCAAGCCCAGATCCAGGTACGTGCCCCGTCTGCAGCCAGCGTGTGCGTGTGCGCCGTCAGCTCCGGACTGGATTTCCATTTCCCCTCACGCCCATCAATCTTGTCGCGTCGTTTGTCGTTATCTGAGAGCACTGTTGTTTGCGACTCATGCGCCCGTGTTTCACGCGCGAAACGCACACGGTGGTGGAGGAGTGTGTGTGTGTGGTCGTGTGCGTGCGTGCGTGCGCGTGTGTGTGCCGATTCCGACCTCTGTGGCCGCGCTGGCCTCAAGGTCCGGCCCCGTGTCATTTTCTCCTCGTCCCAGCCGTCTCCATAGGCCCAGAATACAAGATAATTCGTCAGCCCTTTTCCTGGTCACCTCCATTTTGGTTTTGTGTGCTTTGGGAAGCTGACGTGCCGTGAGCAATAGTCAGTCAGCCGCTCTTCGAGACGAATACGAATATCAAGGATAAGAAAGACCCAACCTAGACAGGCACCAAGAAAAGAGAATAAAATCAGGGAACCCTCCGCCGCCGCCGCACGAATCGAGATCAAACAATACTTCTTTTTGTCATTCCGGGCCGGATCATCGTCGATTGTCGGGTCCAGCCTGCCTCTTCCTCCGCTCCCCTCCATTATCCAGCCATTGCAAGACAACGGACGCCAGCCGGCCTCTGTTTGGAATTCTTTGTTTAGCACGCCCTGGCCCCGAGCTTCCTGTTCCGTCCATCCGCGGGCTCGCATCCAGCCATCCCTCCATCCACCAGCCGGCACGTCAAAACCCCACGACCCGACTGGGCCGAGGCCACAGGGCGGGAGGGGGTCAGTTTATCAAAAACAAAAGGCCCAACCTACGCAGCACAACCCCGCACCCAACGTGGAAAGGAAGCGTGGAGCGAGCGGACGTGCACACCCCTGTGTGACACGTACCTTCCGCTGCGGCCGCAGGCCCGACCGACACCACCTGTACACACACACACCCCAGCAGCAAAGAGAAAAAAACAAGGTCCATTCAGTAGCCACCAGCCACCCAACCTTGCAGCCGCCCCCGATCGGTTCCGATCTTACATCGAACACACCTCCCATCCTCCGGCATCACACACCCTCCGGTTTTTTTCTGTTTTCGCCCTCTCGTCAACGACTCAACATTCCGCCGGCCCTAAACTGGTCTGGTGTACCCTCTTTCCTAGCACACACCATCCTGCGAGGCTCCCTTCCCGGCTCCAGATCTATAAGGCCAGGCCATGAGCACCCACAGCCCGAGGCCCAAGTTCTCAAGCTCATCTTCCGGCGCTCACCATCACCACCATCATCACCTCACACGAGACGGCTCTGATAGACGCGTCCGAACTCCCACCCAGTCTCACCAGCCTTGCTGCTTCGCCCACTACCACCACTCCCACCACACCGCCCACAGCCACAGGGACTCGTACAAGACCCAGAGCCCTTACCGCCACCAGCTTAAACAACAACACCCGCAACAGCACCTTTATTGTCACTATTCGACGCGGACCAAAATGGCCAGCAGCCCGTCGAGCAATCAAGCCGCTTCGGCTGCCTCCTCATCCAACAGCTCCGCCGCCACGAGCACCTCGAGCATAATGCAATACTACTACGACACCAACGCTAGCTACGGCTTCATGCAGCAGGAGCCTGCATGGCTCATGGCCACGCCCATCGACGACGACGACCTCACTTTCGGCGGCAAGTCGCTTAGCACCTGGTACGAAGAGGACCGCCGGCGGTTCAGCCTCGGCGACGAGGAGGAAGAGTCCAGGGGTCGCCAGAGGGTATGCTCTCCTTGTCCCGACTCACAGAAGTCATGACGCATGCAGCTAGCTAACACAGCCTCTTCTGCCCGACAGGTTCGTGCCCACTACGATGCCCCGTCCACCTCTCACCGACACCACAAGGCGCATGGCAGCAAGAGCGACGTGGCGAAGCACTAGGAGTCTCCGCCCATCGCTCGCCACCCACCTGCGCGATGTCCCCGATGTCACCGCCACCGCCGTCCCGCCTCGACCAGCGAAGCCATCGCCACCCCGCGATTCCAACCCGACTGGAGAACAACACCTCGAGTCGAACGGAGACCCGCGTCGCTGGCTGACGGCAGGCCGCCTCGAGGCAGTGACCCCGGCGCCCATGACGACGCGCGCTTCGCTACACGGCTCTCGGAGCTGTTAGCGGCACTGCAGTGAGACGTGGGGAGGGGCAGCGCACCCTCTCACCAGGCTGCGTGCAAAGCCCCGCCCCACGGACGGCTCCTGCTTCGCGCCGACAAGAACAACAAGGCTGCAGCGCTGACAGCGCGCGGTCTGGGCGCTGAGGCCGCGGGCGCCAACACATCATAGCGCTGGGCTGGCCGTGCGGAATCATGCGAACGCACGGCCAGTGGCACGAACTGGCAGCCAGACTGCTGGCGACGCGGCTTCAAAATTGGAGAAGCCCGGCGCGCTCTGGCTTCGAAGCCTGCTTCGTTCAGCACCCTATTGCCGCGCTTCCCTTTTGATATTTCCTTCTGTCTAAGTGGAGCAATAGCTACCATACACCAAGATACCCCGATACCCCAACTGCCTACCCTTGTGCCCTTTATATCAGCAAAGATTCATCAGCGACGACGCATGCCATATTTCCTTCGCTCTATTTCCCCATGTTATGACGCCTGTGCGGGTTTCCTATCATATGGTGTATCATGGACCGGCGTTCTACATGCCCCCGTCTTGCCATTCTCTGTCAGGCGGGGGTTCCTGTTTTTGATTCATCTGCATGATACCATCGCTTGCATATTCCCATCTTTCCTCGGCGCTCTTGTTATCAATATTATGGGTTTGGAAGACGGTGTCTCTCACTTTGGTCTCTTGTCTTTTTGAGCTTGGGTCCGGTGCATACCTGGTTTTCTCTGCATTTTTGCATGCCTGGGGCGTTTTCCGCACGCATTTGCATCTTCTGGATCAAGTGGAATAGAGCTTGTTCTTGGTCGGGTCACTTTTCTCTTGTTCCCTGGTGTCATTTCTTGTACACGAGACATCGGACTGAAGTCTTTCGCTTCCACGGTTAGCGGGTCGGCCACCCTTGATGGGATTTGCTCTCTAGCACGATAGAATTGCATAAACGCCTCGGATGAGGACGGATAATGTCACGCATTGCCTACCGATCATATTTCCATCCGCGCCAGTCCGTTTCGCACACTTGTATGGAGAAAGGTATCGTCTCTCTCGAGCTCTCGAGGCCTAGACCAGCAGCTCCCCAGTGCCCGGGCCGTTGGATCACAGGGTCTGCGACGGTCCTGCCCAAAACCAGACTGTTGGCCGTAAAACCAGACTGTTGGCCGGCTAGAGAGCCTAACACGCCTAGCTAGATCTATAAAACAAGACCATGCGCCATCGCATGTGCCGTGACCTCGACGGCGTCGTCGGCCCCTTGTCCTGGTGCATATTACGCCTACAACTAGGGCTCTCCGATACACCCACCTCGGAATCCAAATTCCCCGCGCGGGTTGCGCCGTCGCAGACCCATGACCCTTGACGGGAGGCCGGTCCGCCATGTGCGGGACCAGAAGGCGGGAGAGTAGAGTCATAGTAACGAAGCTACCATTACGATGATCTTTTTGCATGTTCTATGTTAATAAATAGCCGCCCCATTTGAATGATCGACAAGAGAAAAGAAAAATAGAGGGGCAGGGGAAAAAAAAAAAAAAAAAGGTGGTTCCCGCCTCCGAGAGCAATTGAGCAGAGTGCCGCCATCAACAGTCTCGTTCTCATCTCCGTCAACCTCAGCCCTCGTCTTTGTTATAGATTGACCGTGTCTCAACCCTGTCTAATTCAAGCACACGCTGCTTAACGATGCATACGGTATCGGCGACGATGATCCGAGACAGGTTCAGTGTCTAGATAACCGAGTAGGCAACAAAAAAACACAGGACGGAATGGAATGGGGATGCGAGACAATGTTCAGTAGTCACGTGTGTATCTCGTGACTTTGCATCATCTCCCAAGCCAGTGGAGTGTTGACAGACACACTCTTCCCTTTTTCAATATTGGGATCATGTCTTTCCTTCTATCTACCGATTGCAACCCTACAAACGACATGGCTCCCCGTCGAAAGCTCCTCCCCAGACAAGCAGGTCGTCGCAAGGGGATGCCGTGCTTCCCGGCCTTCAGCCTCCAAGCGCCTTATTTCCCGCACGCAAGTGATGGGGTATTTGGAGTCTTGGCGCCTTGGCGGATGGTCACCTTCCGGATCTGGGGTGGAGGGGGAAAGCGTAAACAAATCGTTAACATCTTTGGAACGCGCCAGCTCCAGCCCACCTAAGTTCAAGGTAGAGCTGATCCAGGCCTTGTTCCTCCTGCCCTCTACGGTCGGATTCGCTTCCTCGGGCAATGGCGAATGCCAGGTAGAAGCATGGCGCAGGCAATCCTACCACGCCTGCTTGCTTCCTTCGTCGGCTCCTTCAGAGCAAGCACGCCCTGCTCGACCATGCCTCGACATGAGGCTGGGCCCAAGCCAACTGCGTTTGTCCTTTTGACATAGGGCTTTCGACTGGCTGCCGGCTTTGCGAAGCTACGAGGAACAGCCAACTAGATCGACGATCGCAATCCGAGCCACCCACCCGCGGTCCCAAGGCCTTGAGCGCGGGGAAGGTTGGTTGGTGCCTGCCTTGGAGTCCCTTGCAGATGCTGCCCAAGCCACGCACCCGCCCTTGCGATCATCCTACTCGCTTTCCCGGTCTCTATGGGCTGCTCTTCCGACACTTGGGCCGGGAGCCAAACACGCAGCATTTCCTCCCCGTGCTGACGTGCCAAGCAGCCCTGGGTGGCCCCACGAGCGCGAGGGCTGATGGGAGCTTCCGCTTCCAGAGTAGCTTCCCCGGAAGAGAGCGGCTAGGCAGGCAAACAACTCTTGGTTCCCGGGCACCAGGTGCAAGTAATGACACTTGCATTGTCGGTTTGTCGTGCGGTACGGCGTAATCAATAAGTGTGTCGGTATCACGGTCAGGGCCCCACCCGGGCGCAACGGTCGTATCACCACGGCCCACGACAGGACTGCATCCTTACCTTACCAAGGCGATGGTTGAGGGGTTCTGGGCATAGAAAGAAAGGCCCTGCGAGCAAATTACACCGCCAGGGGTCCAGGCCGCTGGGAAACGTGGGATGGCCTTGGCCCTGGATAATAAATAGAGAGCTTCTGTACCACTCCCGCTCCGATCCGACGACTTCCACCTCTGTCCCAGCCTTCATCACCCTGTGCCTCCCGGTCTGACCAGCGCCCCGCGACATCCAGACCGCGCCTCGCCAGCAAGCAAGAGATTACGGCTTCACTGCTCTTCTCTTGGCTCAAAACACCCCCTTCCCACAAGAGACCCCGTGCGAACAACCGCCACTATGCAGCTCACCAACGCCCTGCTCATGGCCCTGGCCGCCACCTCGGTGAACGCCTGCGGCGTCGCCCCCGTCTCGCTCCCGCGCTCGGCCAAGTCCATCTTCGCAAGGGGCTCGGGCGCCAAGGTGTACACGCTGGAGACCGCCCCCGGCGAGACCATCCAGGTGACCGAGGAGGAGAAGCTCGCACTCATGGACGTACGTATAGCGATACCCACCGCCCCTTCCTTTGCGCTGTGCGCATAGGGGTGACCCAAATGCCGCCTAATTCACTGCTAACGAACGCGCCCCAATGAAGCGGAGGGTTCACTTCTTCGACATCACCGAGTGGCCCGAGGCGCCCAACGCGATGCTCAACAGCGCCCAGAAGAGGGCTGCGCTCCCCTACCCCAGCTCGCTGACACACCGGCGCAATGCCACCAAGGCCGCCGCCAAGCTCAGCAAAGAGAACATGCAGGCCAACCTGGAGCGCTTCTCGGCGTTCCACAACCGCTACTACATGAGCAACTGGGGCGTCCAGAGCACCGAGTGGCTGTACGGCCAGATCAAGGCCGTCCTGGACCAGTACGCCCACCCGTCAGCCAACATCCGCTACGTAAGGCACAACGCCTGGGCGCAGCCGAGCATCATCGTCACCCTGCCCGGCCAGACGGCGCGCACCGTGGTGGTCGGCGGCCACCTGGACTCTATCGTCTCGGGCGACCGCGGCACCGGCCGGGCCCCTGGAGCTGGTACGTTCTCCCGTCGTAATACAGTTTCTGCACTATGACTTCGTAGACCCGCCCAGCTAACCCACCCGCGCTCGTACAGACGACGACGGCTCCGGCACGATGACGATTCTGGAGAGCATGCGCGTCTTCCTGCAGGACCCCCAGGTCCGCGCCGGCGAGCTGACCAACACGGTCGAGTTCCACTGGTACGCGGCCGAGGAGGCGGGGCTGCTCGGCAGCCAGCAGGTCTTCACCGAGTACGCGACGTTCCGGCGGCAGGTGGTGGCGATGCTGCAGCAGGACATGACGGGCTACGCGGGCCGGGACGGCAAGGAGCGGTTCGGGCTCATCACCGACTTTGTCGACGCCGACCTCAACGCCTTCCTCAAGCTCGTCATCGGCAACTACACCGACATCCCCTACGAGGAGGGCGTGTGCGGCTACGCCTGCTCGGACCACGCGTCGGCCTTCCGCAGCAACTACCCGTCGGCGTTTGTGTTCGAGACGGTGTTTGGCAACCACAACCCCTACATCCACACGCCCAACGACACGGTCCAGCACGTTTCGTACGACCACATGATCCAGCACGCCAAGCTGATCACGGGCTACCTGTACGAGCTGGCATGGTGGGGCTTCGCCTAGGTGGTCGTGGCTCCTCCTGATGCTTCGCTGGGACGTTGCCGGGCAGAGATATGATGACGTTTGATGATGATGGATAGATGTAAGAGGTAGGCCCGTTGCGTATTGTGTTGTGCGCTCGAGGTATCTGCTACACGTAAATAATAATGAAGACATAATGTCCAACTACAATTGCATCCTTCTGCACTGCCCGTTATATGCTTCGACGCTCGTTCGTAACATTGGGTGTTTAGGTACCACATAGGTTGGTCTCAACTACTTTTCTCGATACACTTGTTCCTTCATTATTATCACAATCCCGCCTCGCAATAAATTTTTGTCTTAACAATTGATTTCCTGTATTTGATCTTGTACATTTATCAATAGCATCACAAAAACGCGATTAGGGAATGCAAAAATTGCCGAAAAGCAAGACACAATGAAATTAAGCCGATCTGGTCCGAGGCTCGTGGCACGCATGGTCTAACGGAAACCCGCCTTCGACAGTCTATTCGCCACGTGGGCGATCAGCAATGTAAAAGCAAAGCCGATCCAGCGCCTTGGCTACCAGCCGGTGGTGGCATTGTCACCGGCCGAAACCCGCAAGCATGGGAACCCGCTTGGCTGGAAGGATGGAGATACATCAGAGGCAATGACGTGAGGAGCTTGATACGGCACGATTTGATGATTTCTTGGCAAGGCGGCTCGTATACGCCCGCCTTGTGCCATCTTGATGGGTGCAAGTTTGCCTGGAGCACCACGATGTGAGCCCAATATACTGGTTTTCGTCACGGTCGACGAATCCCCACTCGCGTATAGGTGGCCTTGTGGCTTCCAGTGTGTCCCCATCGCAGGATCTGTCCATGCTCTGGAACGCGGCCCTGCGTCCAACGGCTCTGGCCGATCGAACCCAGTGCCGCTGCTGGGCCACATGGCAACGGCATGGAAATAAGATCTTCCCGCCCAGGCCCTGGAAGCCGCCGGCTGCAATCTTGCGGTGGCACGCCGACGGACCCGCCCGCACCAGCTGCCAGCCCAGCCACGCAGCCCAGGTCGAGGCCCCTGACCCCCCGCAGCAGCAGAGCGCGTGCTTCCTGCCCCCCCCAAGCCCCAAGGAAGTCGAGCTCGTGCTGCTAATCTGCGTGGAAGGTGGGGCCGGCCCAGCTGGGGGAGCCACAGTTGCACAGGGTGAGCGAGGGGGGACGTGCTGGTGGTGTTGGCTGACCAAATGGGAATGGGACTCGTTGCCAGCTCGTCCAAGCGCCCGCCCACCCGTTCGAGTCCGTCAAGTCCAGCCGCCGCGTCCTGAGCCCTGGGTTGGCTGCTTTGTGTGTGTGCCCGGCTCCAGAACTGACTCTCAATGCCCGCGCCGCCCATTGCAAATCCAATTCTCTTATCCCGCCCTTCATTGTCGACCCGCGGAAACAGGAGCATAGCTTTGTCTTCTTCACTCACGCGCGCGCGTCCTCGACGAGCTTTCGTTCTTTTTCTGCAACTCTTGTAATTTATACCGACAGAGATCTGGAAGGCTTTCCTTTCCTGTAGGTGCCGTCGTCGTTCCCACCCCCGCCTCACCCGCTGCCCTGGCGCGAGAGCTTGCTTCCCCATCCATTCGTTTGCCTACCGCAGCCTGTCGTTTCTTGCGTTCTTGTCATTTCGCCGGGTTTCCCCTCTCCCCTCCAAATTTGAGAGCCCTCGGCAGCCGACGACACCCTGGTCTGCTTCCAGTTTGGCAGCCAGCCTAACGCTCCCGAATCGCGACCACGGCTGGCATTGATCCATCCTCGAATCCCTCGCTCCCGATGGCAGGTGCTTTGCGTCCAACCGCGTGCTAGAGCATTGTCCTCGCCTCTCTGATTTGCACCCTTTGCCGCTGATGCGGGCTGTCTGCTCTCTGCTTTGACAGGCGCCGAACCCGCGGCGCATTCTTACATCATCATCTTTTGCAGCCTCAGCACCCGCTCCACCTCCCACCTAGTACCCAGCACCCATACCCAGCACCTAGACTACGACCCAGAGGCAGCCAGCCTGACTCCTGGCCACCACTGAACTGACGCCTCTCGGAGCCGCTTCTTACAGTAGACCAATCGAGATACCCCTCCTTTTCGGCTATACGAGTACTTCTACGAGCATTTGCATGAATTCACGATCGCATTAGATCTGGTTCTGGCGTCCCTGGGGACATCATCTGTGGATCCTGGGCGAGATATACCCCTACCATCAATCGGCACACTTGCTGCCCAATCCGACAGCCCCCGTGGATTGCGTTTTGTCCGACCCGCCCGACACGCGCGAGCCCTCGGATCGCCGCATGCCACAGCCACGGGCACTCGCGCCCCCCTCCTCCCCCTCTGCACCAACGACGACGCACCACGACCACCACCGCCGTGGCTGCGCCCTCCCCTCTGCCATACCGCCATCCCTCCCCGGCTGCACCTGAAAGCGCGCCACCATGTTTTGGAGGTTTGGTAGCTATGCCAGCGCGTCCGCCATCGACACAATCCTGGACAAGCCCGAGTTCACCGTCGAAGAGCTCCTTGACGAGAGCGATTTGATCCAGGAGCTCAAGCAGCACAATGCCAAGCTCCTCGAGCACCTGAGGCGCCGCGAGGTCCTGGAAAAGCTACTCGACTATGCCGTCGCCCCCAAACTCGAGCCGGTCGCCGTCCCCGACAAGGACCAGGGCGAAGATGACGAGAAGGGCAAGGCTCTGACTTTTTCTTTCTCCCGCCCGAGGGCGTCGTCGCGCGCGGCCGAGGGCGGCAGCGAGGCCGACGAGGCCGAGAAGCGCCGCAACAAGTATGCCTTCGTTGCGAGCGAGATCTTGTCCTGCGAGAACTGGTCCATCTGCGAGGCCATCATGGACGTCCAGAACCGTGACCTGCTGCGCAGCTTCTGGAGCTTCCTGCAGCGCCCGTCCCCGCTGGACCCGCTGCAGGCCAGCTACTTCACAAAGGTCAACGAGTCGCTGTTCGACAAGAAGACGCAGGAAATGATCGAGTTTCTCAAGTCGGTCGAGGGCGCCGTTCCCAACATGCTGAGACACGTCGACAGCCCCATGGTTATGGACCTGCTGCTGAAGATCATCAGTCTGGAGCGGACGGCTAATGGCCAAGGTATTGTTGAGGTGAGTGCCTATCCGTCATGCAAGCCGAGGCTCTGTCGGTGATAAGCCGGCCCCTGTGCCGTGATCGCACCTCCGTTTGCCGCCCTAACAAGACTCTTTTGCCTCTCAGTGGCTCTACACCAAGGATGTTATGCCGTCGCTACTTTCATTCCTCGGCCCCAAACACAGCTGGGCGACGCAAACCTCTGCTGGCGACTTCATAAAGGCCATAATCACCGTCTCTGCCAATGCGTCCCAGAACGAGCAGACGTGCATCGGACCGAACGAGCTTACGAGGCAACTTGTTTCGAGACCCTGCATCGAGCAGCTGATTGGGTACATGCTGGGCGGCGGGAACGCTCTGACGGTGGGCGTCGGCATTGTGATCGAAGTGATCCGCAAGAACAACTCGGACTACGATCCAGACGTTGGCGTCGAAGCCAACTCGGTGCCCTCAAGCCGCGACCCGATCTACCTGGGCACCCTGCTGCGCCTGTTCGCCGAGAACGTGCCGAAATTCATGAACCTGATAATGGCTGGTCAGGGTCAGAAGCCACACCTCGAGTCTACCTTTGGCGGCAAGATCCAGCCTCTGGGATTTGACAGGTTCAAGACTTGCGAGCTTATGGCGGAGCTCCTTCACTGCAGCAACATGGGTCTGCTCAACGAGGTTGGATCCGAGGACCTGATCGCGGCTCGAGATGCCGAGCGCCAGCGACTCAGGGCCCAGGGCAGCTTGACTGCTGTCCGCGGAGAGGAGGCGCCGTCGAGCGCGGAAGATCTCACGATGAGGATCCCCGGGGCTTCGCCTGCGGACGAGGTTAGGCGCCTCGAGGTAACTAACATTTCCGACGACGACGGCTTCGAGGAGGTCATTGGCGCTGCCGAGATGGCCGAGGATACCTCACACGAGTTTGTCAAGGCTGAGGAGGAGATACAACATGCGCTCCCGACGTCGTCCTTCCTTGATAAGGACGAGGATGACTTCGTTGACGAGCCCCTGAGCTCGCCGCGACTTAATGTTTCGGACACTAAGATGGAGGATCATCAGTTCGAAGACCCGGAAATGGTGGTCGAGCCGCTGTCGCCTAAGAAGCAGGCTATGCCGGACGCGCCCCCCGCCGAGTCCACCAGCACCGCCGACCCCACAAGCGTCACAACCACGATTAAGGAAATCGAGGAGTTGGGGCTTGGCGACGACCAGCTCGAAGGGAGCTTGGGCGTTGCGTCGGGTGGCCACGTGGAGAAGCGGTCTGCCAGTCCCGAGGCCGGCTCTTCGCCCCCATCATTCGCAACTCATACGTCATCTGTCTCCGAGGCACAGTCCGCGATTACTCCAGAGACAGACAGCTCTTCGCAGGCTGAGATGACAGCTGCGGCTGTTGTAACGGCCTTCGAGCCCCATCCTGAGGATACGCCAGCCCCGCTCTTTTCAAGTTCTTCAAAGCAGCCCGCGGAGGCTGAAGCCAAGGTGGCACCCACGGTTGCGACATCTGCTGCTGACTCTGACAAGCTTGGGGCGGACTTCAAGGGTGATGCTATGGAGACGGATGAGCCGACCAAGGCTGTAACTGCTGAGGGCTTGAAGAGCCAAGACAAAGAGGGTGGCGAGGCATCCGACGCTGTTCCTGCCCCGGAGACCGAGACGCAAGCAGCTTCCGAGGACAACAAGGTCACCCCTGTCGTCGGCGACTTCCTGAAGATGCAATTTGTGGAGCACCGTGTTGTGCCGACTATACTGGTAAGAGCCGTCGATGGTGTCACGGGTGTGCTCGTTGCTGACTTACGGTATCATAGTCATTCTTCTTCACGTACCCCTGGAACAACTTCCTCCACAACGTTGTGTATGACGTCGTCCAACAGGTCTTCAACGGCCCGATGGACCGAGGCTACAACCCAACGCTGGCCATCTCGCTGTTCGAGGCGGCCGACATAACTGCGCAGATTATCAACGGTCAGCTTGCTAGCGAAGAATCCGAGGCCAAGAACAAGACGCGCATGGGCTACATGGGGCATTTGACCCTGATTGCTGAGGAGGTTGTCAAGTTCAACGAGCGCCATCCGCCCGAGCTTCTGTCTGAGACAGTGCTCGAGAAGGTCATGTCGCCCGAGTGGAGCAACTACGTCGAGGGAGCGCTGGCCGAAACGAGGGAACGTGATAACGCCATCCTGGGTGGAGTAAGGCCTGAGGTCGCTATGAACAACCGCGCCGCTGCTCAGGGCAGTGGGCTCGCGGCTGCCGGCCTCTCGAGCCTCGGCTCCGCCCTGGGCGGATCTCATGGCTCGTCGGCGCTTGCAGACGCTGGTCTCAATGGAGGCCTGGATCTGCAGGAGAACGGCGGAATGGCCCAGTTCGCCATCAGCTCGGGCACGGTGGGGGGCACGTCAGGCTTCGGCAGCTCGAGCGACGAGGACGAGGATGAGGAGAATGACGAAGACGTTAACAACGAGGTTAGTCACCCCTTCCACAGCGGTCAGACGAACGCCCCTATCTCCTTTAGTAGAGGTCATTTTGTATGCTCTTCGAGTTTTTATCGGTACATTGGGGCGGAGCAGGGTGGGGAGGATTCAGTCGCGTCCCATGAGTCTCGCGCGTGGCTGCGGGGTTTGAGTGGATCTCGCAGTCAGCTCAGCGATGATATGTTTGTGGGTTCCGACGAGGACGAAGATATGGAGGATGTGGATGGCGACAAGTATGTCGCGCATTACTACAAGGGTCAGTGGCTCTCTCTACCACAGTCCAAGGTCGGGGACACGCCGGCGATGGAGCAGGCACTGGCGCGCATGGATCTAGGCCGCCCGCTCCTTAGAAGAGGGCTCAGCGCGCAATTTCAGCGTGTTTGTGGCGGTGGTGGACCATGCGAGGACCACGAGGACTCGGCCGACGGCAGCACTACCCTCGCCGGCATGAGCGAGATCGGTCCCGTCGATTGCCAATCTGGACTGGACTTGGATCGAGACGACGGCACGAATGCCCTGCACACCGCCGGTTGCGGGTGCGACGATCAGGACATCGGCCACGACGAGCCGGACTTTGCCAGCGTTGGTCGGTGCGGTCAAGAGCATGTTCCTGCCAAGGATCATCTGCAGGCCCGCGTGGCCAGCGGTGATGGCCCCAAGCTGCTTCCGCTTCTTCCCAACGGCATGCCGAAGCGTGCTGCTCGCAGCCCCTTTGCTAGGGCTCGATCAATAGGACGTTCCTTCTTCGCCTTGGATTCCATCGACGATCAGGACACCGACCACACTTTCCACGCGGATGGGGAGAAATAGAGCTAACGCTAGACAGGGCTGGGGTGGTCCGTAGGTTTCATCGGGGACAAGCGTGGCGTGGCAGGGAAGGCGGTTCGACTTGACAAGGCGTTTTGGGATGGGCCGGAACCTATGAGGTTTTGTACTGTGATTATGGAGTATGGTTGGAGTATTGTATGACGAAAGAGTCGGAATCAGCTCATTGTTTGTGTCAGGGGCAGCGTGGCCGCAGAGGACCCAGCGTGAGATCCGAGGAACGACAGGAGAGGGGTGGCCGATACCAGGCTGGCCCGCCAGGCTTGGATCGGACGTCCCGCCCCTTCTCCTTCCTCCCGTGTCTCCCTTTGTCATCCGGTGGTGGGATATCGGAGTGCTGTGGCCGTGTTTCCGTGTTGCCGTGCAGCGAGGCGGTGTGCACGTGCAAACAGCGGCAGTTCAGTGTTGTTCGGTGTGGTTGGCTAGCGGCGGCATGGATCCATCGTCCCTGGAACGACCCCGACGCAGCGACCCGAAGTCTCGACCCGACGAATCCGCCCGAACTGGTCCCCCGGCCGCCCGATTTCCCTGGCCATGGCAACCCCGGGATTCGCTGTTGTTATTATTGTGTTTTCTCTGTTCTAATGCGGCGCGAGGCTCGCAAGGCGACCTTACTGTGGGACGAGTGTCCCTGCGAATTTCTCTGTTTCTGTTCCGCCACTTCAGGACTAACGACGGCCGAGGATTCCTACAAAGTATTTCTAACTAACGTGAATGTCGCGTTCAGTTCCGAGCGTACACAGACCCGTTGAACTCGTCTACATCGTTGAATCCGCCATCCGTACCGCCTCCACCACCTCCGCCGCCGCCGCTGAACATACCTCCGTCGCGTGCGCGCCTCCAGCTCGCCGCACGCCTGGCGATGAACAAACGGAACACAACAGGCACGGCTGCTGATTCGAGTACGGCCGAGGGCGCTAGCTCTCAAGAAAACGGCACGGTGCCATTCGCATCAGGGAGCCGGCCGAGTTTTGACGGTAGTGTCGACCCGGACAGCCCCGAATCGGCCCAGCTTCAGCCAGCCGCGCCGCTTGCGGAGAGGCTGCGTGATCCATTTGCGGACGACATTGACGACGACGATGAGGATGATTTGATCCCTGGAGGCGGATCGGATGGAGCGGAAGGCGACAAGGCTACGGGCTCGGGCTCACGTTGGAACCGCGGCAACTGGTGGCGCGGGGTGGTGCGGAGCAAGCGGCCAGGCGAAGGCGACAGCACGAACGAGCGCTTCGGGGACGGTAGGGACGACGACAGCGACGACGATGACGACAACGACGACGACGAGGAGTTTGGCGACTTCGCCATGCCCGAGGTCACGGATCCGCCGGTGCGCGCGTCGGACGGTCCCGTGGGCGCCCTCTTCGATCATGAGCGGGAGAAGGTGCTGCTCAAGCCGCTGCCCGTGCACCCGCCACACTCATCTGGGGGCAAGTTTGGCAGCCTCTGGCCGTTTGACGGGCTCGGATTTGGGTCGACCGGGTCGGGATCTTCGGCCGTGGGCTTGGTCGCCGGCCTCAAGAGTGGCGGCGGCGTCGCCACGGCCCAGGCTGGCGCCGCTGCGGGCGCGCCGCTGGCGCCTCCCAAGGACGATGAAGCCGAGGGCAGGCTCAGCGCCGCCTCCCCTGCCACAGCGAGCCCCGTCTCGCCCTTGTCCATGCCCGGCAACAAGATGGCTACTATCGACACCACGGTCGCGGCGGCGCAGGGCGGGCCGCCTCCTGCAAAGACCGAGGCGGAGGCATCGACAGCTGCGGCTGCGGCTCCTGCCGACGACGAGCCAGTCATTGTGGACGAGGACGGCAAGAGGGTGTCGAGGGCGAAGGAGGCCAAGAGGCGCACGAGCATCGAGGATCCAGAGGATGAGGAGGTCGTCGTCTGAGCTGAGATTCGCCCGCCTTGAGTTTTTTGTTAGGAGTTGATGCCCCAGGGCGCGACGAGAACCCGGGGCGGTCGTGATTACAGTATGCCCGCCTGCCCTCCCAGCCATGTTTGCACTCGCCATCACCATCCCCCGCCGTCCGCTCGCATTTCTTCTGACGCTTCTTCTCGTTGTTCTCCACAGGCTGCCCTTTCGTCCCTTATCGATTTGGTAGGTATAGATAGAAACTAGAATTATGGGCACTGCGTGCGGGGATGAAGGAATACGGGGTCAGGAGTAATGCATGGGCCAAACCAGGTAAATTGGTGATGGATGGAGGAATAGGTATGGATGGAACGCACATAAAGGTAACCTAAGAAATCCTTTTTATCTAAGGCCGCTCGGGATACATGGAATGGAACGGGATTCAATGGGACGCGACTGTTTTGTAGGTTTGCGAAGGTAGGTAGGCAGGGTTGGTAGGTGGCCGTGTCCCGCCTCTCTCTCCTCACCTTAGTTTCGTTGGACGGTTTGGTGTCTTTGTGTATTACTTGTCCGGTTCATTTTGTACGATAACTTGCGTTTGACTGCTTCTCCTTGACTTCATATCGTTGTTTTCCCACGCGCTTCTCTGAGGGTGCGCGGGGACCAGGCGGCCGGCTGCAGTGGCCCTACTTGGCCTATACCGACGGATGATGGCGCTGCGCTGGACCCCGTGCTTCAACAGGAGAGACTATCTCGGCAGGACCAGTGACACCCCTGGGCGTGTGTCCCAGAGACGCACCCCCATCGGAGCCCCGCGCGCGACAGCCCGCCGAGCTCCCCCTTTTCGCGGGTAGCGGTTCAGCATGGGGTGATCGCACAGATTCTATTTCCAACATTACTGCTAACAATTGACCCATTATAGTATGAAATCAGGGATCGCAGAAAAATTCAAATGTTCTTTTCGGCTGGGCCAAGGGGTGGTATCACTGCTCAGAAGGAGCCTGGGCTGCGCGAGTTGGGCCAGCTGCGAAACTGCTGGCGTGGAATTGACAGATTCTCTCCATAAAAGCGCCCGCTTCCCCAACTCGTTTCTCAAAGGCGGTTCTGTGCGCATCATGCCCGCTAACGCCAGTACGCTGACATACGCTGCTCGGCGTCCATATCCATGCGGTATGTTCCCATCTGGGCCTTTTCCTACTACTCGCTAGTCTAGTGGTCTAAGAATGCACCTAGAACTCCTGTTTCCTTCTACGCTGTGTCATGCCTGGCCTTCTATCCTTCCCTTGCGCCATTGACCACTCGAGACCCGGCCCAGAGCTGGTGTTCTCCATCACAAAACCCTTCCAAAAAAAAAAAAAAAAAAAAAAAAAGAACAATAGGTGTTGGAGAAAATGCCAAAGCATCAACATCTCACAAAAAGCCAACCATTCACGCTCTCCTGCTTGCTCTATCCGTGCGTCGTGCCAAGCCGCCGGCTCAGAAGTCCCCAGCGAATCGACATCACTGAACCGTCGGCGTACAGACCGGAGCGTCGCAGCGGAACTTGAACGGCTTGCTGGCCGTCTGCTCCGTCATCTGTGGCGCGGGCGTCGCGGTGCTGTTGCTTCCTCCAGAACGGCCCGAGGCCTTGGCGCGGAGGTCGGCGGCCGCCATTGAAAGGAGGCGCCGGGTGAGACTTTGGGCGTCGTCGTCGTCGTCGTCGTTGTCGTTGCCGCCGTCGCTATCATCATCTCTAGCCGAGGCCGTCGGAGTCACGGGGCCTATAGCCGGCTTTGCGGCACACTCGACCGCCTCCTCCGGCCCAGGGGAGCTCAAGGGCGATGAACCGCCTGGGCTGGTAGAGTATCTGGTGTATGAGAGCTCGGGAAGGCCGGAAGCCTCGTCGAGGGATAGGTTTCCGAAGAGGGGTGGTTGCTCTCCGCAAAGGATCGATCGTTCTCCGAACAGGCGCTGCAGTGAGTCGTGCCGGTGACGTTGGGCCATCTGGCGGTTGGTCGAAGCGAGTCCATCTTTCTTGGGCTCCCAGATGGAGAGGCTCTTCTGGGAAGTCATGGGGCCTGCGTCAATACCCAGGGAGGGCTTGGCGGGCCAGAGTTTCTTGACGCCCTCCCACCGCGCCAGCGCTTCTTTCGAGAGTCGAGAGCGGCCCGGAATCTGGGCCGGGCTTTGGAATGCGGCCCAGTCCCAGAGGATGGAATAGCAACTCGTCTTTATGGCTGGTCCGGATCTCGAGACCAGCTCCTCGGACGCCATGGTGTCTTCGGGCTCTGGGTCCTGGAGGACGGGAACGGGAGTCGAGAGTGATAGCAAGGCCGAGGAGAGGCGAAGGCTGCCGTCGTAGGTGCCTCCTGCAACGTTGGCGATGGAGATAGCTATGATGTAGCTGAGGCTGGTGAGGTGTAAGCGAATGAATAAAATTGACCAGTGTCAAGTTTGGATGGTGGACAAGCTACGATAATTTTTGTGGACGGCTTGAGCACAAAGACTTGGTGGCCGCCCCTTTGTTCTTGCCAACAAACGATAGCCTGACGCGTCCGCCATTTGTTGACCTTTCAGCTCTTCATCCTGCCGTCAGACTACCACCTACCCAAGACTGGAAAGGCGGGAGGGATGAGCTGCTGGAAACCGTAGTCACCTCTCCGGCAAGTGATACCCGACAGGATAGAGGCCATTCTCGGTAGTATGTTTGTATATATTGCTCTTTCCTTAATCCCGCGCTTGGATGATGACAAGATCGCAAGAACATAGAACATTCCATTGACTTTTTGAGGAGAGCGCAACCTCACTTTTGTGTTACGCAGACATCCATCAACTGTTTGAATGGACAAACCAGGTCACAGAGTGCAGCTAAAGGATCTAAATACTTTTAGGGGCTACCGTCGGCCCCTGGGTGCCTACCTACCAACCTATATGTATAAGTTCGATATTGGCCTCAAAGGTGCAATCCTTGCCACGCGAGTTGGTTGTGCTTGGGCCAGGACCGTCAACGACCGAGAGGCATTTATGCGCCAAGATGCGACGAAAGCAAATAGATCATGTCCGTGGCATTGCATCTTGGAGGACAGTGTTTTGTCTGGGCGGCTCCTGATGATGGATACGAAGGAGAAGAGGTCGTTGAAATCTGCAGCAGAGGTAGGCATTTTATCATCAATCAGCAAATCTCGTCAAGACCTTTCTTGCTGTTCGGTGTACCGATTTGGCGGGAATGGAGCACAAGCACGCACCAGACGTTCGGTCGTGGAGCGGCGTCCCACTGTAAACCCCTACCCCAGCACGATCCGAGGTAAGCACATGAAGGCTGCCCACCCAAGGATCTTCCCTTGATTCTCCTCGGATGGAGCTCCCCTCCCATGCTCTCTCCATGACACCACTCAATGCCACGTACGTTTCCGGCTCGACGGAACAGCAAGTTGCCAGGTTCCTATCTCGCAGTGTTTCTGCACTTTCCAAGTGCCGAAACACACCCCAGATTCGCCATCGGGCCCGGGTAAATTAATTATCGCTTTGCATTTCGGCGGCTTGGTGGCCGGCAAGATACCGAGCCCGCACGCAGGTCCCTCAAACAAGGCGTCTTCTTCCGCGCGTCCCCACGATGATTTGCAGGGCCATATATGGGGCCCTGGCCCTGTTCTATGTTTCCATCTATCTCAAGGTGAGCTTCCCTTCCGGCTGCTACTCGTTGAGCTCCCCCAGATCCCGCCGTCTCGCCACTGGTCTTACTGCTGGTGGGAAGTTCTATGGCCTAGCCGACTGACAAGCAACACATAGCTGGTCTACGCAACCCGACCGCAGCCACGAATCCGCACATAGTCGGCCCGCTATCAGAGCCCGATCACCGGCGTCCGCGCACGTCATACCGCTAAGAAAGACATCCACAATCGAGAGCCGCAATGAGAAAGAGGCCACAGGAACCCGACGCCCAGGGGGGGTCGGATGCGGCCGCCCGGGCGAGTGTGCGCACAAACATGGAAACCCCGTCGCTACTCCAGAGGATGGCCTACGCCTCTTGGATGTATACCACGCAAAGCATCATCTCGAGTTTCGTGTGGTTCCATGAGTGGAAAGAGTGGTACTCTCCGCCAGATGGCCGCCCGGATATTGTCAAGGCCTACGACTGTCGCCCTTACCTCCCCGTCCGGTAAGCTCTACCTACCCTCCCGGGCGACGACCTGAAGCATGTGTAGCTGGCAGGCAGGCAGACGAGACCGCCCATACTGACCTGGCATGCGAGTCTTCAGCTTCTTCTTCCCCGCCTCTCACGACCTGTCTTCCCCGACCCCGCTTCCGACCCTTATCACGATCCATGGTGGCGGCTTCTGCATCGGCACGGCACGCGACGCGGACGAGTGGAACCGCGACTTCGCCAACAAGCACAAAGTCCTCGTCATCTCGCTGTCTTACTCCAAGGCGCCCGCCTCTCCATTCCCCGGAGCGCTGCACGATCTCGAGGCCGTGTACGGCGCCGTCATGGCCGACGAGTCCCTTCCCATCGCGCGCGCGGGCAGCACGACGGGCGGCGCCGACGGGCGCGCGCGCATCGCGATTCTGGGCTGGTCTGCGGGCGGCAACCTCGCCCTGTCGCTGTCGCAGCTGCCCAGCGTGCGGAACTCGCCCCGCGGCGCGCCCTCGGCCGCCGTCACCGTCTACGGCGCGCTCGACCTGGCCACCCCGCCCGCGGCCAAGACAAAGTCACGCGTCTACAAGGTTAAGCTGCCGCCGCCGCGCAACCAGTGGGCCGACTCGCTGATCCAGCTCGCGCCCGTCTTCGACTGGAGCTACGTCCCCTACGACCAGGACCTGCGCGACCCGCTCCTCAGCCCCGCCTTTGCGCCCGAGGCCGCCCTCCCGCCGTACGTGTGCGTCGTGGCCTGCGAGCTCGACATGCTCGCGCACGAGTCGTGGCGGCTCGCCGTCCGCCTGGCCAACGAGCGCTTCGACGTCGGCAGGGACCTGCCGGACGCCTTCGCCAAGAACAACATGTCCCTGACCTTTGCGGGCCGCCGCGCGCCCAGCCGGCGCAGGGGCGAGCTGGACGAGGAGGCGGGCGGGGACGAGCGGTTCGGTTTCGAGGACGACGGGGACGGCAAGGGCGTCAAGTGGATGCTGGTGCCTGACGTGCTGCACGGGTTCGACTGCAAATCGATGCGGGAGATGATGGGCGGCGAAGAGGCCATCAAGGACGCCGAGATGAAGACGGTCCACGAGATTGACAGGATAGGGAGGTGGTTGCGGGAGAAGGCTTGGAAGACCTGAAGCGACTTGGAGTAGGAGAAATTTGGGTTGGGATGACGCCATGATTTCTCTCCCTCATTTTTACTATTTGACCCCTTTCCACACTTCGCCCGATTTTGATCACAACACCTATCGAGGCACCTTTCTTTCCAATGCAAGCAAATGAATACGCCCAATTCGGCCTTACCGTGGCTTTTTAGGACATTCACTATCGAATCTTCCGGATACATGCATTTGCTCTAGGATACGACGCTCGAGGAGCACAGCAGCCTTGGCACTTTGGGTGGGAGTTTAACCAAATCCGTATTGCCAAACAGGGACATAGACGTCAAGGTAAAAGAACCGTGGCTGCGGGGGCACGGAGCGTATACACTTACCACAGGTGATAGTGCCGCCTTGGTTAGTATTGTTTTCATGTGGCAGATCTTTCCAACTTTGGCAGCGACATGGAAAACCATAATTCTGACGCCGACTCCAAGGGCCAGAGCCCCAAGGCGTTTTCCGTGCTCCTCGCCAGCCTGGTGCCCAGCAGCCTCTGTGCGCGCGGCTTCTTCAGCCACACTATATCACCAGCCTTGCTGAGGGAGGATTGTTCTATGAAAGATATCTAGGTAGGCAGACTGGCAAGCGAGCCAGCTTGTTGGTAGCACATCTACCAACACAATGGCGAACCAACACACAACCGCAAGCAAATTCAGCAGCAGACCAACAACCAGCAAGCTCCCGGTATCCTATCATATTACCTATGAGAATATTGGCCCCCGTGTCGCTTTACACGGGGTCGGATTCACGTTGCTCGATTGCAAGTCGTAAAAACCGAAAGTGACTGATCGCCCCGATATTCTATCTTTGGGCGATTAGACATCATTCGTTTCGCACAGAAAACAGCTCACACCATGGGCAGTATTCCGCCGCGACTGGCCATTTATTTACTGTACTATTAGTCCGGGTTCTTTTTTGGACGACACATTAGTGCGTGCGCGAATACGCTCAGCCGCTCGGCCCGAAGCCTGGGTCGTTGGAAGGGCAAGTGACATTTTCACAACGTCGAAACAAACGGCGACATGCCTCCAACCACGGCATCCTTTGGAAGTTTAGCTGCGGGCAACCCACATCCCGTTGGATTTCCCATGCAGGCTTTGCTTGCTGAGCCTCCGTCACTCCGGCCTCCTGTCAGACTTGCAGGATTCCCGACGTGGCACCGGCATACAGGGTTTAGCTTCACGCCCATGCGTCACGCGCTCGGCCACTCCCCTGTCGTCTCCCGCTATTTTGATGTCTCTTCAAGTTCCAGAAGCACTGAGAACGAGCCGTGCAGGTATTCTGTGGGGTCGACGACCTACGGGGGGCATGGAGTGAGAGCTTACGACGTTGCGAAACCGCAAGCCTAAGCGCTATAATGGCTGCTGATTGTCGTGATCGTAGTGCTGATTAGGCCTTTTGCCGTCGGACGATGCCCACCTCTTCTGGATCGTGGGGTCAAGTGGTATTTTGGGGAGGGCGAGCTGCCCGTGCGCGTTTGGCACCATCACAAACCAGGAAACCAGGAAGTGATTCGGATACGCTGCGGAATGGTGTTGGGTCGCCATGAGCACGGGTTGCTTCTTCTGTTCTATCTGCCCCTGATGGCATCCAAATCCGCTGTGCTCACGTCTCAGCGGCTGGGTACATTGCTTCGCCACGGACTTTGGATTGATCGAGACTTTGGCCGAGGCACACGGAAATATGCAACCGTTGGATTCCGGGGGGCTTCGACCGCGAACATACTCTGTACCATCCGAGCACCTTTTAGCCGAGTGAGGATTGCCTTTGTGCCCCGTCCTGTCCCGGAGGAATCTGCATACACATCGGATCGGTGTCCTGGGTTATTTCGTCTCAAAAAAGGTCTGAACCACGCATTCCACCACCACAGGGCTTGCGGCTTGTTTGCCTCCTTCCATTGGAGGCAAGTGCTTGAAGGCGTAGTGTTACTTCATCCCAAGTGTGGCAGTCTATATGTAGAATCCTATAGGGGCGTAGGCAGGACTTCATGCGGAATCAGGCGCGGGGTAGGCATTACGCCCGGCGAGATTCGGGCTCCTGGGGGAAGGCGATATGCCGGGGCTAGCGGGGGGGTTAAGCGAGGTTGTAACCCGTCTCTTTCAGTCAGGAACACATGGTTCTACCCGCACCTCCGAGACGGCGCAGAGCGCTGGCGTCTTCGATCGCGGGGGGGTTTCGAAGTGTGTGGAGGGTGTGCAATCGCCAAAGAACGCACGACGAAGAAATTACGGAGGGGAAGTGGTGGGGGTGTTGGATGCCATGATGGTGTGGACTGCTTCAAAACGGGCTTGCTCTCGGAGCATCCAGTCACGCCAGCGCATCTCAACCAGTACCAATTGACGGTAGGTGAAGGAGACGGTGTGTGCCAGGTGGCCGAGACGCGTCTTCTCGGATCCATCGCTGAAACGAGTGGCCACGCTTACTGCAGGTGGGGGCCAGCCTTGGGAGCTTACTCTTGCTACGCCACACGGGGAGGCTTGAGGATGGCAGTTGAGCTGCTGGCCAGTGCGGCCGACCCCACCCTCTCACTGTGCCGTAGTTATCCAAAGTCTATTGCTTTTGCTGTGCTTGTGCAATGCAGATCTCCTGTTTGATTGTCATGGAAAATTGTCATGGAAAAAGCTTGGTAGCCTCAGGGCTCGATCCAAATGCCACAACGCCCAACGCCTATTATTGCCTGCAGTCTCTAAACTATCCAACCTGCTGGAGGTGTGCCGCGCGGAAGTGAAAGGGAAAAGAAACATTCCTAGGAACTAGACGGCGGTAGCGTGCAATCGTCTCGAGGAAACATAGCATAAAACTAGACTTCAAGCTCATCGAATGCGAATCAGGTTTGCCTAGCACCGAGCTTCAAAACTGCTGACTGAAAAAGAAGTCACCTTTCACAGGAGCTGGTTTCTAATTCTATTTGGGGAGATTTTGACCTGTAAGCTTCCGTCTTCTTGATACGTAGCGTGGCATTTCCAAGTGTTTAACGTATTTTTGTCCTGCGGGCGTCCATTGATCACACTTGAACTACGCGTCGGGTTGCTCGCAACTCGACCACGACGCGATTCACACACGGCTGTCAATTTGGGACATGCACTTCTGAGAGATGCACCGTGCGGGAAGCAACCACAAGCAAGCAAGCTTAACCGCTCACGGTTCTGCCCCACGGCTGGGTCCTGCCAACATTGCGTGCCGGCGCTGATTGGCCACTTTATTCTCCGAAAGTGCCCAGTTTACCCAGATTCGGGCTAGCCTGGTTCCTTTTTTAAAGACGGTTGCACTGCACGGGTGAGGCCCGCTCTTTCCTTCAGCGCCCTGGCTCAGCCCCGCTGCCCTGAAGCGAACCGATGGGGCCACGGCTGCTGCTCACGCTCTCGATTGACTCGTGGGGTGTGCACCCGCCGTCTCCTTTGTGTTTGGCATCTTTCGAAAGAGGGGCCGCTGGGTAAACGACGCCGTCTGATCACTCGCCCTGCCCAGGTTGGCACGCAGGCAATGCCATTCCAACTTTCGGGGCAGCGCGGCCGTCGGCTTCATGCGACGGCGCTCCTCTCGTCGCATCTTCTTCCCACCGCCCGTCGGCGTTCCCCAGCCCTGCGCTTCGGACGCACGCATCCATTCCCGCCTATTGCCTGCCTTAGCTCGCTGCCAGCGCAGCAGCAGCAGCGGCAGCGGCACCGACCAAATCTGTCCGCGCGCCTGGCTTCGCCCCGGCCGCTGGCTGTCTTTTTGAGTTGGCCCGAGAGGCTGAGCCCAGCCGGCCTTGGCCCTGCTGGACGCTACATTGACTGCCGCGTAGCGAGGGGCCGGCCATGTCTGAGGAAGCTTACGGGGCTCTGTGGCCCCCCCTCCTCCGCTGGAGCGTTACTACTGTCCAGGATCCCAGGAATCCCGCTCTGTCCGGCCCCAGGCGGCGTCCGACAGTGGATCTCACTCCAACATCCTGGCGTCGCCGTTGCCTGACCCCCGGCTCGCGGATGACACGTCCTGGGGCGGCGCACATCGTACATGATGCCTTTTGATCCCACTGCTGGCCCACCGCCGCACCGTTTCTCTCTCTCTCTTGTTTTCCTTCTCTCCCTTTTCGGTCGTTTCGTCAATCCTAGGACTTTCCTAGTTGGAAGCTATTCTTCTCCTTTTGTTATTTTCGGCCTCCTTCGTTGTTGATACCCATGGCTTCTTCTCTCGTTGGAGGACTGTGAGAAGCATCTACTCTCGTCCTTTTCTTCTTGCTTCTGTTTTGTTCCTTTCAGGATACGATACCATTTT
>JNVV01000068.1:152214-194477 GCA_000733355.1 Falciphora oryzae
CATGCCGGCGGGAAACACATCACAATGGACTATTCACTGCAGCCACTGGGCTCACCGAAGCCCCAGCTTCCCCGCATCGACACGACAAACTCATGGGACGCGCCCGACGTTATAAGACCAGAGCCGCTCGAATCCAAGCTAGTATGGGCCATCGCTCATGTTCTGCAGCTCGATGCCAGCTCTATACAGGTGATGGACTCTTTTCAAGACCTGGGCGGCGACCAGCGCACAGCCACCCTTCTCAGGAGGAAATGCAGGAGTCTCGGCCTGGATGTCAGGATAAAAGACATCCTGAGCTGCGTTACCATCGCCGAGCTGGAGACGTGCATAAAACCATGCAGGCGTGACGATACACTAACACCGGCCGACGCTTCGGCATCCCCTAACCCGCTGCAACTCCGACCCCGCAAGCCGAGCCGGTTTTCGTACGCCAGCGATGCCTCGACGTTGCACTCGCGCAACTCCAGCACATCAAGCGCCGTGCTCTCGGCACCCGCAGTCGAGATCGATGTCGACAAGTTCATAAGCGACGACAAAGCCGTCGAGCGGTCGGCCATTATAAAGCCCCGGGCGGGACCCTTCGACGGGAAGGGGGTCGCGTTCCTTGTGCTTCAAGACATCGAGATCCCGGGGAGCCCTGCATCGGACGTCGAGGTCATTCCGCAAATCCACATGTTCCTCGCCGGAACCAAAGTCGCCGCAATCCGACGCAGCCTCGAGGAGGCAGCCAGCGGATGCGAACTTCCCGAAGTTTGGATCGTGCTTAGGAAGATCCCCACGACCGAGACTGGCGAGGTTAACAAGAGGAGGCTACGGACCTGGATCCAGAATGTCAACGACGAGACTCAGCAACAGATCATGAGCATGGACATCGAGGAGGCCGCGCAAGAGCCTTTGACTGATATTGAGAAGGCGCTGCAGGGAGCTGTCAGCAGGGCGCTTCAGATGCCCGTTGAGAACATTGGGATGAACTTCTCCTTTGCACAACTCGGCGGCGATGACATCAGCGCCATGCAGGTCGTGGCAATGGCCAAGGCCGATTCCATCTTTCTCAACCCGTCCGAGATTCTGCAGAACCACACGCTGGCCCAGCTTGCGAGGATCGCCTCGGCGCGCGCCGAACCCTCTCGGCGCTGGGACGGCACGCCTCTCAACAGTGGATTCGAGCTCTCGCCGATGCAGAACCTCTACTTCCTGACGGCGATGGGCGGCGACTCAACCCATCGTTCGGTGCGCGACGGTAGCTACCGCTTTAACCAGAGCATTCTCCTCAGGATAAGCAGGAATTTCGGTCTCGACGACGTTTCAGCCGCGGTAGAAGCCGTGGTAGGACACCACGCGATGCTCAGATCTCGTTTTTCGAAGGCCCCGACGGGCGCATGGACCCAGCGGGTTGTTCCTGCGGCTGCCGGCTCCTACAGCCTGTGCTTCCACACCGTTAGCACCGACAAGGAGCTCCAGGCCATCATCGAAGAGAGCCAGACCATGGTCGATATAGAGCAGGGGCCTGTGTTTGTCGTGGACCACGTCCAGACCAACGACGGGCACCAGATGATCTACCTGGTGGCACACCATCTGGTTGTCGACCTGCTCTCGTGGAGAGTCATCATCCAGGACCTGGACGAGCTCCTGACGAACGGCAGCCTACTGTCCCAACGGTCCCTGCCTTTCCAGCAATGGAACCAGCTCCAGAAGCGCGAGATCGAGCAGACGGACATCAGCAGCCCAATCCCGACCGGTACCCCTGCGGGAAACTACGCCTACTGGGGCCTGCAGGACGCCCCCAACACCTACGCCGATGCGCGCGAGGCCAGCTTCTGCCTGAGCCCCGAGCTGACGTCAATACTGCAGACGACTTGCAATGCAGTTTTCCAGACCGAGTCTGTCGATATCTACCTGGCCGCCCTCCTCCTATCCTTCTCCCAGACTTTCCACGACCGGCCGGTTCCCGTTATCTGGAACCAGGAGCATGGCCGTGAGGTCACCGACCCGACCATTGACATAACCGACACTGTCGGATGGTTTACCAGCCTGAGCCCGATTGGTTCAGTGTTGGAGCCCGGAATGAATGATTTCCTGGATGTCCTGCGGCGGCTCAAGGACCTGCGCCGGGCGATGCCGAGGAGGGGAGCGCAATACTTTGCCTCCAAGTTTTTCAACCGCAACGGCCCGGACCTGTTCACCGAAGACTGGCCCATCGAGCTGATCTTCAGCCACGCGGGGTCGATGCAGCAGCTCGAGCGGGAGAACGGCGTCCTGGAGCAGCTCACAATCCCGGGCAGGACGCTGGCGTCCAAGACTTCGGACATTGGTCCTAGAGTCGGCCGCATAGCTCTGTTCGAGGTCAACGCTGTGATCTCGCGAGGCTCGGCCAAGATCAAGCTGCTCTATAACCGACAGTCGCAGCACCAGGAGCTCGTTGCCCAGTGGGTCGAGAACTTTGAGCACCTTCTGCTTGAGGCCATCGGCCGGCTGCGCTATCACACCCCGGAGCTCACCTTGGCAGACGTGCCGCAGCTTGATGTGACGTATGCTGGACTGGAAAAGCTGAACAAAGACCGCTTAGCCGGTCTCGGCCTGAACAGCGTGCGCGACATCGAGGCGGTCTATCCAGTCACTGCAGTCCAGCAGGCCATTCTTATCAGACAGGAGAGCGTCCCCGAATCGTCGCAGCTCCACGGTATCTACGAGCTCACCTCGGCAACCGGCGAATCCGTCGACATTTCCCGACTGTGCGCGGCGTGGCAGAATGTGACGGTGAAGCATGCGGCGCTCCGCACCATCTTCATCGAGAGTGTTACCGAGACGGGCGTCTACGACCAGGTCGTCCTCCGCAAGTGCTCACCGCACATGCTGTTTATCGACGTCCACGCCGGCGAGGATCCCATCGAGGCTCTCAATAACCTGCCCATGGTCCCGGGCGGGACCTCCCGTCCGCAGCATAGGTTTGCGGTCTGCAAAGCCCCAACCAAAACGCTGGTCAAGCTTGATATCAACGAGGCGTTGTGTGACGCCCAGAGCATGAACGTCATCTTCGTCGACGTCCGCCGCGCCTACGCTTCGAACATGCCCCTGCAGGACGCCACGGGCCTGACTTACCCCGAGTACCTCAAGTTCCTCGAGACGGCGCGCACCAGCCAGAGCCTCGATTTCTGGATGCACCGACTCAAAGACGTCGAGCCCTGCACATTCCCGCGCCTTGTCCTGCTCACAAACGAGCAGCGCTTCTACGAGAACTCGCACTTCGACCTTGAGATCGACGCCAAGACGTTCATGGACTTTTCGCGTGCGAACCAGGTTTCTGGCGACGCAGTCTTGCGCCTCGCCTGGGGTCTCGTGCTGCGGGCGTTTGTTGGAAATGACAAGGTCTGCTTCGGCTACCGCGCCACTGGGCGAGAGGCTGTATCGGGTGGACCCAGCATGCGCAACGCAGTCGGCTGCTTCGGCAACACTATCGTGTGCAACCTGACACTGTCCCCGTTCAAGTCACTCTCATCGATGCTGAGGACTGTCGAGTCGGAGTACGTCGCCAGCCTCCGCCACCAGCACGTCTCTATCCCAGAGCTCCACCACGTCCTCGGTGTTCGGGGCCACGAGCGCTTCTTCAATTCGTGCGTTTCGCTCACCCACGAGCCGGCCGAGCTGAACAGCCGCTTCACGACGCAGACCAACTTTGAGCTCCACGGAGTGTCGCACCGCGAGACTTCCAGCTTCGACCTGGCTATCAATGCCCGCTTCATGAACGGCAGTCTCGTAGTTGACATCGCAAGCAACTCTCTGCTTTCGGAGCGTGAGGCAAGGAACGTGTCTAACACACTGAAGAAGGCGCTCAATGCCATCTTGGAGATGCCTAGCGGCTCTATCGAGGGCGTTGACCTCTTCACCGATCACGACTATGCTCAGGTCGTGGCTTGGGCCAACGAGAGGGATACTCCTCAGCCACGCTCCGCCGTGGTGCACGAGCTTGTGGAGAAGAATGTCCGCGAGAGCCCCCAGGCGACCGCGATCTGCGCGTGGGACGGCGAACTCACCTACCATCAGCTCGACGACCTCGCCTCCCGCCTGGCGCTGCGCCTGATTGATGCCGGCGTCGGACACCGCGACACGGTGCCTCTCGTTCTAGAGAAGAGCTTCTGGTCCCCAGTGGCCATGCTCGCGGTACTCAAGACGGGCGCTGCCTTTGTTCCCATTGACGCGTCCGACATGGGCTTCATCCAGCCAATCTTCGAGCAGCTCAACTCGTCACGTGTCGCTATCCAGTGCCAGAACGCGTCGGCCGTGCTGGGTAACCTCTTCGAGAGAGTCATTATCCTGAACGGCGAGCTTTTGAGGGAGCTCCAGCTTCAGCCGATGCGGCCCATAGTGACGCACACGTCTGAGGAGGATACCGCCTGCGTTTTCTTTGTGCCCGCGTCGTCTAAGCAGGTCAAAGGCATCGCCTTCTCGCACGCCTCTATGTCGATGGCGCTACTGACGCAGGGCCCCGCAGCCATGATCTCGGCCACAAGCAGGGTCATGCAACTGTCGTCCTACAACGTGGATATTGCACTCTCCGAGGTCTTCGCGACCCTCATCCACGGAGGGTGCGTCTGCATCCCCACCGACTCGGAGCGCGTCCTCGACTTCACCGGGGCGGTGCAGCGCATGGAGGTCAACTGGTCCTACATGACGCCCTTGCTCTCGCGCAAGCTCAACGTCGACATCCTGCCGACTCTCAAGACCATCTGCTTCCGCACGCGATCCCTGGACGAGGACTCGTACGCGCCGTGGGCTGGCAAGAAGAAGGTGCTTTTTGCCTACGGTGCCCCGGATATCTGCCCCCTGGGTATCTCGTTCCTCGAAGTGTTTGGCACCCACCAGCTTAACCGCATCGGCGGTCCGCTCGCGGGCAACTTCTGGATTGTCAACCCTGACGACCACCGTAGGCTGATGCCTATTGGCGCCGTCGGCGAGCTCGTCATCGAGGGTCCGACTCTGGGTTGCGACTTCCGTAACGGCCAGGTTGACCAGACGCACTGGAACGCTGCCGAGTTCTCGACCGGCGGCCCCAACAGGAAGACCCGGTACTTCAAGACGGGCCACCGGGTCCGCTATACCGAGGGAGGCTTCATCCAGATCATCTCGAGCAAGAAGGAGGATCTTGAGATTGGCGGACACACTATCGTCGTCTCGGAGCTGGAGCAGCACATTCGCCGCAGTCTCGGCCTTGGAGTGGACGTTATTACTGAGGCGATTGCGTTCAAGGGAGCCCAGGTCGAGCCTGTGCTGACTGCCTTCGTCGAGCTTGGCGAGATGTTCGATGGGCCTGAGGATCTGCATCGGCTGTCGCGCACGACCCGTGAACGCCTCTTTGCGGCACGGCGGCTTGCAGAGACAGGTCTGCGCAATGCGGTGTCATCGTACATGATCCCGCAGATCTACCTCCCTGTGAAGCACCTGCCGGTGACGGCCTCGCTCAAGGTCAACCGCCGCAAGCTGCAGAAGATCATCCATGGCCTCTCCCGGGAGCAGCTGGTTGCCCTTTCGACGGTGCCGAACCCGGGCGAGGTGCAGCGGTACTGCATGAAGCCGCTCCCGCTGAACCAGATGGAAGAGCGGATGCGTCAGATCTGGGCACACGTGCTCAACATTGAGGATGAGACCGTTATCAGCGGCGGAGACGGCTTTATCAAGGCTGGTGGCGACGACATCCTTGCTACTAAGCTGCTCGTCTGCTGTCGTCAAGAGGGCATCATCATCTCGATCGCAGATGTGCTCCGCAACATCACTCTCTCCGAGCTCTGTAGGACTGTGAAGTTTACTGATGATGCGCAGCAGGCGCACGCCCAGGCTCATGCGTCCTCGCACTCGGCTCAGATCTCCATGTCATCTGTTGTTTCGGCCCCGACTGCAGCAGCCACATATCCCGAAGATGCACAGCATCAACAACAGCCTCAGATGCAGCAGCAGCGGCAGTCGAGGAACAGCATTGCCGCAGTGCCTGCTGCCGTCGATCCGTCTCAGCAGCCCAGGAGAGGTAGCAACGGCGATGATCTCGAGACGGTCCTTGCCACCAAGATCGGCGTCGACAGGGCCACGGTCAGGGAGGTTGCCGAAGCCTCGTCGATGCAGGCTCGCTTCATCGAGTCGGGTATGCTTCGCGGGCGTGCCAACATCAACTACTTTGTCTTTTCCTTCTCGGGCACTGTCAACTACAAGAAACTCGAGGACGCATGCCAGACGCTGGTGACGATCCACCCGATCCTTCGCACCGCGTTCGTGCCTCACAAGCGCCGCATGTACCAAATTGTGTTCAAGTCCAGCGCGGGCGCCACCTTCAAGCGCTACCTCTGCCCGAGCTGGCGCCTGGCCGCGTTCGCCGAGAAGGTGATCAAGAAGGACCAGGCGGCGCCGCTTGCCTTCGCATCGCCCATGACCAAGTTCATCCTCCTCGATGGCGGCAAGCAGTCGACGCTTCTGCTGCGGCTGTCCAAGGCGCAGTACGACGACCTGTCGGTGGCGCTGCTGGTCAAGGACCTCAAGAAGCTGTACGACGGAGCGCAGAACCCGCCGCGACGGCCGTCGTACGTCGAATTTGTGCGTTCGGCGCAGGCGGCCAACTCGAGGGGCGCACCCGACTATTGGCGGTCGCTGCTCGAGGGCGCGTCCATAACCAAGGTGGTGCAGCACGCGCGGCCGTACCAGCTGACCAACCACAGCAAGACCATCAAGCAGCGCGTCACGGTGGGCTCGCTCGCGCACCTCGAGATCTCATTCGAGACGGTCATCAAGTCCGCCTGGGCCATGACGCTGGCGGCGCTGTCGGGCTCCAGCGACATCGTCTTCGGCGAGATGGTCGACGGCCGCCAGATCCGGCTGCCCGGAGGCCAGTCTGTCGCGGGCGTGCTGGGCCCGACGGCCAACGCGGTCCCGGTGCGAGTCAAGTTCCCCGACCGACAGATCGCGCCGCTGGACCTGCTCAAGTCTGTTCAGGCGCAGCGCGTGGCCGGCATCCAGTTCGAGAACTTTGGCTTCCTCGACTTGGTGCAGTCGTGCACAACGTGGCCCTACTGGACCAAGTTCAGCACCATCGTGCATCACCAGTACGAGGAGACGACGGTGATGCCATCCGAGGCCAAGCTCTTCAACCTCGGCAAGGGCGGCGCCGGTCCCTCGTGCAGGTTCACCATTATCGAGAGCCGCGCCCAGGACGTGCCCGACATGTACGTGCACTCGCTCGCGCGCGGCGGTGGCGGGTCCGGCCCCGGCAGCCACACGAGCAGCGTCGAGGTGTGCATCACCTTCTGCGAGAGCCGCATCCCTGTTAGCTTCGCCGAGGAGACGCTCCGGATGCTCGTTGACAACGTGGCTGCCTTTACGTCTGCCTCCATCACGGCTCCTCTCGTGCCGTCGTCCTCGGAGTTCCAGAAGCTCAAGGCGCAGATCCCGCTGCCGCAGGCACCGTCGACGCCGAGCATGGTTGCCGGCGACCTGCACGCCGTACCCAACAGCGACGTGGCTCCCAACCACGCCGCGGCGATTCGCAAGGCCGTCGAAAAGGCCTGGACTTCGTCGTCGCTCAACCCCGCGACGCTCAATGTTCCTGAGCAGCACAGAGACCACGCAGCCTTCTACGACCTGTGGGGCTCGCTGATCCCAGCGTCGCAGCTGGCCTCAGCCCTGACCCGGGAGGTCCCCAAGCTCGGCCTGCCTGGGATCGGGGGACCGGGAGAGTTTTCCGTCTCGATGGAGGAGGTCTTGGACAACCCGACCATGGCGAGGCAGTTCAACCTCATCGCGAGGAAGATGGCCGGACACAGCAGCAGCAGCAGCAGCAGCAGCAGCAGCAACGCACACAAGCGCAACGTGTCTTCGTCGTCTCACCACTCGATATCGCTTCCGCGCTCGTCGCTCGTGTCCAAGATAGCGAGCAAGATCAAGGGTCACGACCAGCTACCGCCGGTGCCTCCGACGCCTTCCTTCGTCGTCGACTCCCACGCCACCGCGGAGAATGTCCGGACTCCTCCCCGTTCAACGCGGGACGGGGCCCTGCCGACACCGTTGGCGGTCCCGGCATCCTCGATGCTCACGCCCGGCCTGCTGGTCAACACACCCGGCGCACCCACGCCTCTGGGCGCATCGTTCACGGGACCGCTCCGCGACGACGACGAACTCGAGCGCCAACTGGAGCGGGCGCTGCACGAGATCTCAGGCGAAGCGCAGGTGCGACCGCAGGTGCGCAACGAGTCGGCCGAAATGCGCCGCGGCGGCAGCTCGGGCGGCAGCAGCGGCATGGAGAGCCTGACGGACGGCAGCAGCGCTGTCAGCAGCGGCGCCCCCGAAGACCTCGAGCAGCACACTGTCTTCCCGGGCATGGTCCCTGCGAGCTACGGCGGCTTCTCCTACATCGGCACACCGCGCAAGGACAGCACCGTCAGCGCCCTCACGCCCATCTCGCCTCCGACCCCCGGCAGCAAGCAAGGTCTCTCAGCCATGACGCCCACGCCTATCTCGCCGCCCACGCCGGCCATGAAGCAGAACGCGTACTACCACCAGCAGCACCATGCGCAGAGGCAGCAGCGCTACAGGCAGAACCGGCCGGCGGACCTCAACATGTCGCTGGCGAGGCCGCCGCTACCGCCGATCCCGGCTGATGAGGTGCCGGACGACGTGGTCTCCCCCGTGACTCCACCAACGAACAGCACCCGCTACTTCGATCGGGCGCACCGGCGCGGCGACTCGTCGCTCGTCACGCCGCTAGTCACCCGGGCCCCGCGGCACTTTCGCAGCTTCAGCCGGAGCTAAAGATTCACCACGAAAAGCATAGGTGGTGTCTACCTCCATATCTACTACATATCTGATAGTTTTCTTTCCTTTGTTGTTTTTATTTTTATTTTTTTGTTTTTCTCAGGCTTGTTTGGACCGATGCCATCCATCACTGTGTATTTTTTCTTTGTTACGATTCTCTGATGTCGCTGACGATCGATGTCCCGAGTTGATCTCTTTTGTACTCATTTTTTGTGCATTCTCTGTCGATGGATTTTCTTTTTAGTTTGCGCGGCGTTGCAACATTCGGGCGGGGAATTTGGAGTTGATCTGCCATGGCAGCACCCACAGATCGGGATAGCATGGTATTATTTATTAACATATAGATACCTGGCTCACTGCTCATAGGAGCCATTGAACTGATACCTCTTGTTTGGCCACGGTGTTGCTCTCCACATGTTTGTTGAGTGCTTGAGCGCTTCCTTGCCCGTCAGACGACCAGGGGATGTGGCGTGCGGGACTTTGTTTCCACCGGCTCGTGTTTCCGAACTGAACCCTGCGTCTTCGTGACACTTGAACCTCCACATGTGTGCAGATCCGTATGCTTGATTCGTTCGGCTATATAAAGCTAAGATGGACCCCGTCCAGCATCAAGCGCAACAGCCCGCTTGGCTTAGTGGTAAAGCGTATCACTAGTAGGGAAACCTCATGATATGATAAGATCGTCAGTTCGATTCTGACAGTGGGCATTCACTTTTGCTGGCAGCGCCTTGTGGCTGTCCCGGCGATATATACATACACTAATTCCCATCCCCTTTTTTCTTATTTCCATCTGCCAGGTTGACCACTTCTTTGGCCTGGGCTTATTTCCCGCTACGATCTCCCAATCCAACCAGTGCTTGGCAACACCGAAGAAGCCTGCGTTCTGGAACCTCGCCCTGAATGCTGCCTCTCATGGATAGGTTTCTTTTTAACATGTGGCATCTTCTCTCAGCTCCGGGGGTCTTCCCGGCCGTTTGGCTCCACAGCGAGGGCTCGTCCAGTGGGCCGCCACCTTCGGCCCCTACGTTGTGCATCCGCCGATACCAGACCAGTGAACGCTTCCGTCCGTCCCTCTCGATAGGCCTGTCCATCCCCTTTTGACGGTGAAGGAAGGGTTCGTGGCCGGGTATGGATCACCGCCAGCAATCTCTCTTCACGTGTGTGATTGCCTCGGTACCCAAGTATCCTCGAGGCACCTAGTGTCCATTCCGTAGCCGTCCAAATCTCTCTGGCCCACGAGTCAGAGCGTCCCAAGAGTCCAGACGGCCCATCAATGGGAGCAGTAGGTGGATGGCGTCGATGGCGGGCCAAGAAAGCGCCTGCTGCGCAAATCCGTTGAGCTTCGCTGGCCCAGAAGCGGGCTCCTGTCGGTTTCTGAATTTCCCCCTTTCCGTAGCTAGGTGGCCCAGACCTGGCGCCCAATCTGCTCATTTCCCGCCACTCCACCCCCCAGCCATTCCCCCAACCCCCGCTCCTCACATTGATAGCTCCTGAGAATGGGAAACTGCCACCGGTGTGCGATTGCAATTGGCATTTGGCGGTGTGCGAGGGACCCTGGATTGTGTGGGCTGTGTGGAATTTTGCCCACCCAAGACGCATTCTCTATTTTTTCTCGGGTTTTGCCAACCCGTGGCAAAACATATCCCTCCTTCTTCCCTCCATGCGAAGAAGCTGCGGACTCTTGCTGCAGTAGCTCCAATTCGCTCTGCCGTTCTTTGCAAGAGAAGCCTGCAAACCATGGCTCCCCTCACGGAAAAGGACGTCGACTTCCCGCCGACGCCTCCGCAGGCGAAGTCGACCATCGAGTCGCTGGGCGACGGGGTTGGCGTCAAGATCACCACTGTAAGTGAGGGACGAGGCCGCTGTCACGGGCTGTGCTGTAGACTAACGCCCTCTCCCCAAAAACACGCAGTCTCCTACCATCTACAACCCGCCTCTGCCCGCCGACGGCCCCGGAGCGGCCGACTTCTCCAATGGCCTGCTCATCTCGCTGCTCGTCGGCGCCCCGACCTTCCTCGCCTGGAAGCTCGGCGGCGGCCTCAAGACCACCATCTTCTTCTTCCTCCTCACCGCGATCCCCATCCTGATCGCCTTCTGGACCTTCACGTCCAGCTTCAGCCCGCGCGTCAACGACAAGGTCAAGCTGCCCGGTCGCCCCCTCGACTTCTACCTGACCTTCAAGAACCCCGCCGACAAGGCCCGCTACGGCGCCCGCGGCGCCAAGATCGCCCAGGAGACCTTCCAGGAGATGTACTTCAACGGCGACGTCGACGTCAACGGCGACATGCTCGAGGTCCTCGAGTACCGCCACGACTGGACCACCTTCAACTTCACCGTCAACACCTTCAAGTTCCTCTTCTTCACCTTCTTCCCCGACGTGCTCTTCCACACCCGCGCCCAGGACGAGGACCAGGTCCGCGACACGTACGACCGCGGCAACGACTTCTACGCCTGGTTCCTGGGCCCCCGCATGATCTACACCTCGGGCATCATCTCGGACCCCACCCGCGAGGAGACGCTGGAGGAGCTGCAGGACAACAAGCTGTCGGTCGTCATGGAGAAGATCGGCCTCAAGGAGGGCGACCGCCTGCTCGACATTGGCTGCGGCTGGGGCACCCTCACCCGCTTCGCCTCGGTCAACTACGGCGCCAAGGTCACTGGTGTCACTCTGGCCCGCGAGCAGGTCGCTTGGGGTAACGCCGGCCTCCGCGCCGCCGGTGTGCCCGAGGAGCAGAGCAGGCTGCTGTGCTGCGACTACCGCGACATCCCCAACGCCGAGAAGTTCGACAAGATCACCGCCCTCGAGATGGCCGAGCACGTCGGCGTCCGCCGCATGGTCACCTTCTGGCGCCAGGTCTCGGACCACCTCGTCGACGACGGTGTGCTCTACGTCCAGGTTTCCGGTCTGCGCAAGGCTTGGCAGTACGAGGACTTCATCTGGGGTCTGTTCATGAACAAGTACATCTTCCCCGGTGCCGACGCGTCCACGCCCCTGGGCCCCTACGTCGACCAGCTTGAGGCCGCCGGGTTCGAGATCAAGAGGTAAGCAGAGCCACTCTGGCAGTTATCCGCTGCCGCCGAGGTGTAGGTGGCTCGAATCCCGATGCTAACAAACTGTCCAACTTAGCGTTGACACTGTTGGTGTCCACTACTCTGCCACTCTCTGGAGATGGTACCGTAACTGGCTCGGCAACAAGGACAAGGTCAAGGCCAAGTACGGCGACAAGTGGTACAGGGTAAGATTTCCCTCCGCTTGAATAGCTTCTTGGGACAACCAAGGACACGGTTACTAATAGAATTCATAGATTTGGGAGTACTTCCTTGCCTCGTCCGTCATTGCCTCCCGCCAGGGCAGCGCCACCTGCTTCCAGATCGTCTGCGTCAAGAACATCAACTCGACTCACCGCATTGAGGGCGTTAACACGCAGTTTGGCCTCTCTGGCGCGCTCGCTGCCGCCAAGGCCGTTGGAAAGTCGGTCCTGCCGCCCTTCAAGAAGTAAACAATCACGTGGCGTGGCATTCTTGCTTGTCCAAAGCGCCGTCCGAGCCGGGCCGAGCTTCTCCAGGTCGCGAAGCTCGGCTCCTCCGGCGCAATGCTGTACGCTCATCTCGCGTCGAGATTCGCGAGCGATCTAGCCGACGGCCTCACTGGGTGGGACGCCGCGGTAGCAAGGAGTGCTGGCAGTAATGTATACACATAGAGTCGTAACGATGGCCCTCCTCGCCTTAGAGAGGAGGGCGAGGATTAATTGAGTGGGAGGCGCAGGGATCTGCGCTGAAAGATGAACAATTGTGCCCAACGAGACCCTTGTTGGCCTCTGACTCGATGTGTTTGGAGGCGGCATCTACTCCAACCGCCCTGCAAACGTGACTAGCGAGACAGCTCAGTTGTGGTTCCCACCAACAGGGGACGGCAGCTAGACATGAATAGCATCCATCCCGTATGCTTGCCACCATACTTGGAGCGCACAGTGAAACAGGTGATGCCGAGGCGGGATATTCAATTTGGAGTCTGTCCAGCTATGGAGGTCTTCCTACCATAGCTACTCCGCGAGTTTTCCTCGTCGGGACCTCGTTCCGCCCCAAATCCCGTGTGGAGGGGCAATGCCACGCCCGAGGCATAAGGGGAGGCAGGGCACGAAGTCAAATCAAGGGGACTCAAGTCCACGCCTCTCACTTTCGAGGGTCACTGCATATGGCCTTCTACTCTGCGTCACTGAGATGAGGACGATAAGAGTGTCAGTGTCACACAGTTTTTTTTTTTTTTTTTTTTTTTTTACAGTCAGTATTTGACAGCTGTCTAAGGCTATAAAGACCGACATAGTCCCGGGTATTATACATGTGTCGACTAAAATCAGAAAATTTCTTTGCCCCATGGCAAAGAGTACCTTTTTATACGCCCATGCGCCTTGCTTGCTAGTAAGAAAGCCCCAGGTCGAAAAGAAACACCAGAACCCCCAGATCCCGGTCTTATACTGTCGTATCCCGAAAAGAAAACACAAGCCTAAAGGTAGAGAATAGATCACAAACGACCCTTCAGGGGCGCTACTCCGCCCAGCCACTCGCCCAGCGGCCAAGCTCGTCCGCGCCGCAGAGGACCTCCATGTCCTCCTCGCGCAGCGCGAGGAGCACGTCCCAGGGCTCCTGGTCGCCCTTGGTGCCGCCGCGGCGCTGCATGACGTTCATGGAGCCGTCGGCGGCGGACCACGTCTTGCGCACAAACTCGGCCCTGCCGTCGCCGGCCGCGCCGGGGATGCCAAAGTCGACGTCGGCGCCCATGTGCGCCCACACACTGCAGCCCAGGCCGGCCCGGCCCGGCTGGAGGGCCCGGTCGTGCGCCGCGCCGAGCACCGCGTGGGCCTCGTCGCCGTCCGCGCTGGAGAGCAGCTGCACGGCCCGGACGATGCGCTCTTGCATGTGGCCAGGGTCGCCGGCGGCCGTGGCGGTGAAGGCGGGCCGGCCCGTCCGGAGGGCCCAGCTGCGCGCCGCGGCGAGCGCCGCGTTGACCTCGTTGCTGCCTGAGCGGGAGAGCAGCAGCAGCTTGGCCAGGGCGATGCGCTTCGAGATGTAGTCGGCGTCGGCGGGGGCCAAGGTGGGGATGGCGGCTGCTGCGCGGAGTCCCGACTGGAGAGGAGGGGCCCGGCTGTGCGCCGCCGCCGACCCGACGAGCACTGCGTGGCCCTCGTCGTCGCCACCACTGTCAGAGGCTAGTAGACGCCGAGCTAGGGCGATGCGCTTGGGCATGTAGTCGGCGTCGGCGGCGGCGGCGGCGATGGCGGCGCGGATCCGGCGCGCCTGGGCCAGGACCGCGGGGACGGCATCCTTGGGGACCGCTGCTGCTGCTGCGTCGCCGTCGTTGTCCTCGTCGTCGCCGAGCGCGATCAGGCGCCGCACGCTCGCGCCGCTGTCTGAAACCATGACCGGCGCCCACATGTTGCCCCACGAGCCCCTGCTGCGGCGCGGCGCCACGCGGTCGCGGAAGTCGCCCGCCGTCGAGAAGGCCGCCGTCTCGTCCGGGTCGATCCTGCGCGCGCCGCCCCGCAGCAGGCCGGCCTTGTATCGGGCGCGGCACACGTGCACCTGCACGAGGGCGCACAGGATGTCGACCATGCTGAGGAAGCCGCCGTGGGGCTGCTGCTCGAGGGCCAGGTCGTGCAGGGCTTTCAGCTTGGCGTGCTCGAAGCGGAAGATGCGGCAGACGGCCTTGTCCGGCCTGCGGTTGGCCTCGGTGCTCGGCTCGCCGCCAAAGTCGTACTCGGGGAACCCGTCGAGGCGGACGGCGTGCTGCTCCGTCTCGTCCAGGCTCGGGATCTTGCTCAGCTCGGCCTCGTAGTTGTCGCTCTCCTCGAGAGCCTCGTCGCCGCTGCCGCCGGCAAAGTAGTTCAGGAAGGTGCGTATGAAGCCGCCATCGAGGATGCCGTGGTGGAAGGCGAAGCAGACGAAGAGCCCGCCGCCGCCCGCCAGCTCGGTCGCCTTGAGCGTAACGGGCGGGTACGAGGCGCCCGGCCGCGGGTGCTGCGGCGACAGCGAGAAGACGTCCTTGTCCATGGCCGACGGGGGCATGCCCCGCGCGGCTAGGGCGTCGTAGGAGACGACCTCGCCCTTGATCAGCGCCTTCTCGAGAGTGTTGTAGAGGAATATATCCGGGCGGAGTCGCGGGTCCATGGCGGATTCGTCGTCCGGGTCGAAGATGAGCTCGAGGCTGCCGCGCGGGTTGGTCTTGGCCTTGATGATGTTGTCCCTGTCTGCTGCCGTATTGGCTGGGCGGAGCTGGCCAGCGAGGAAGGGCCAGCGGCGGAGGGCGTGGCGGAAGCGCGTCTCGAGGTGCTTGCGGGCGTTGGTGGGGTTGTAGGTGGCCCGCAGCTTGAAGGTGAAGACGAGCCGGACGTAGATGCGCGGCGCAACCTGGTCGAGAAAGGTGAGAGGTAGCATCCTCGCGCCATTGACGGCGGACGCCGTGCCGTCCATGATGGAGGACGGAGGGTGTGTTGTGAAGGGTATAGATAGTTATGGGTCTGAGGCGGGGATCCTCTCAAGTCTGGGCCAGCCCGAGGGCCGCCTGCGGGGTCGCAAGGAGGAGGAAGGCAAGTGCAGTTGCTTTCGAGTGTTCACCTGGGGTTTTTGGCTTGTGCTTGTCAGGAACGAAATTCTCTGCCGTTCCTGAGAGCCTGGTTCTAGCAACCGGAGGTGCGGCTCCGGTGTGCAGGCTGAGGCTCCTGTGAAAACTTGCTGCTAGATATGGTCAAAGTGCTAGGGATTAGCACTCCACGTATCTTAGACCGCCACTGGGCGTATATATCTCTCATCACAGCATACACTTGGCCCTCACCTTCCCTTGTATCAACGGTGACCCACATTGATACAAACATGTTGACTTCAATGTCTTCTTAAAGACCATGCTTTTGTTCTCGGGCACCTTACTACCGCTCCGCATTGAAAGAGGCTTGAAAGAGTAGGTAAGAGAATCGAGGTTCCTGACCACAGTCTTTGTTTTGATGGCTTTGTGACTGGTAATAAATGCCCTGACAATCGAGCCCCTGGCCAATAACGGAAGAGGCAAAATTCATTTGGACCCCTGTCCGTAATAATGTAGTAAAACTATGCGTCCCGGCAGCCTCCTTTCGCCTCGACGTCCCTCGCAACCCGACCTTGGGGGTTTCACCATCATTTCAACTCTCCCGGCGTGGGCCCAAACGCCTAAGGTGAAAGGTGAAGAAGCAACAAGGTGGAGCTTGCGTGCAGAGTTCGCTGTTCAAAGTTCTAGTCTAAACCGTTCTAGGACATGCCGGCTTCCGGCCCAACCGAGTTCGTTTGCGATGCTGCCCGATGACGAACAACGTCAGGTGAGGATGTCAGATGCTTGGGCATAACGTAAAATATTTCAAGGGGAGAAAAGAATTGTGCTTGTGCTGACTGCAGACACTGACGGTTAGTGTGAAGCTAATTAGAGAATGTTATTTTTGCAGCGGAAACCCCGGGATTTCGGTCCTCCAGTTCACACAGACTTCTGGATGTCTCGAGGCCTACTAACTCGGTGATGGGAAAGGATACACCACGAACTTGCCCGAAGCCATGTGGGCCAAGCCTTAGCAGTGGTCGTGGTCGCTGTCCATGAGAAGCCACAGTCGGCCTTGTGGCCCTTCCTTTTCCATCCGTGAGCTTGGCACACCTGACCATTGAAGGGCTACAATTTCCTTATCTTACTTTAAAGCTAACAAAAAGATATATATTAACGTTAAATTTCAAAGCATTTACTCGATTGCCTAAACTTTTGGTATTCGGTGCACCTCCTCAGCGAGGATTCGTTATTTCCAGGCCGCAGCCTTGACATTTCTTCTTTCCCTTACGGCTTGGCAGGACCGTATGCTCTTGAACTCGGACACTCAGCGCCATTTCGTTAGCCAACTTCGAGTTCCGGCGTCGTCTGAGGTGAAAGAGGGATGAGGTCTCGTTGAATACCACGGAAGATCTAAAGATATTTGCGGTGGGCGAGTGTTTTTGTAACATGCCAGATAACAAAAAAGTCTTTGTTTCCCCCTTGCTCTTTCTGGTGGTCGTTGGTTATTGCATGGGCACAGTGTTTGTTGTCTCGGTGAGTCTTTAATGGTACAATGCCGTTAGCAGAATGAATAATATTGAATTGAAGGGTTTTTACACTAGGGCCCACTTTATCGGCCGATATGAACACGACGTCGAGCATCATGATGGCGTCAGCTTCAGCATTCATTTCTCGACATATGAACTGGCACGGCTTTCACACATGCATGCTTGCTCCTTTCACCACCATATGTCCATTTTTTCTGGAAAGAACAGGTCAAGTACTTTTCGAATCCATTGAAACCAAATGCTAGCCCACGGCTTTAGCGCAATTCCGCGGCTCGACCTCTCGCTGGCCGAAGACGCGGTGCAGAGGCCGGAGCTGCTCCAACAGCTCCGCCAGGCGCTCACAGACGTCGGGTTTCTCTACGTGAAGAACCACGGGGTTCCGGAAGAGGTTATCGCTGACATGACAAACGTGGCTCTCCCAGCTATCCCTTGTCTATCCGCTGAGACCAAAGCTGAGATCTCACTCGAGCGTTCCCCGCACTTCCTCGGCTACAGCACTGTCGGGTCCGAAACAACGGCCGGGCTGAGCGACCACCGCGAGCAGATCGAGTTCGCAACAGAGCTGCCGGCCAGATGGAGCCCGGGGAGGCCGCTTTATGAGCGGCTGATTGGGCCGAACCAGGTGGGCATGGTGTGGCCATAGGGCTATGTGCCTGTTGCATTATAACAACAAGCTGGATTACCTTGGCGGGTCTAACACTTGAGCTCGTATTAGTGGCCGTCGTCAAACCCTGAGCTCAGGCCAGTGGTCGAGGCGTATATTCATCACCTCACTCTTCTCGGCGACAGGTTCTTGCGGCTCGTCGCCGAGGCACTTTCTCTGCCGCCTGCCACATTCCTCCCTTTCCTCTCTGACCAGCACCGTCTCAAGCTGGTCCGCTACCCGGGAACAGACGCGAATGGCCCGGGAGAAACGGATCCCATCCAGGGGGTCGGTCCGCACAAGGACTCCTCGGGCTGGTGGACCTTCCTCCTCCAGGCCTCGCCGCCGGGCGTGGGCGGGCTGCAGGCGCTCAACCGACGGGGGGAGTGGATTGACGTGCCCAGCGTCCCCGGGACGTTTGTCGTCAACATCGGCCAGGCCTTCGAGGTGGTGACGCACGGCGTCTGCCCGGCCACGACGCACCGCGTGGTCCGGCGGCCCGGTCAGGAGCGGCGCGAGGACAGGTACAGCGTGCCTTTCTTCCAAGGTGTGCGGCTGGACCTCACCAAAGAGGAGGCATTGGGTGGGCTGCGCGAGCACTTCTGCGGCGGTGGTGGCATGTTGGCTGGTGGGGTCCACGAGTCCAGCGCTGGAAAGGAGATCGATTCGGCCTTCCTGCGTGGAAATTATGACACCTGGGGTGAGAGCCAGCTGCGGACAAAGGTTCGGAGCCACAGGGAGGTCGGCCGGAGGTTTTACCCCGAGGTGTACGAGGCTTATCTCAAAGATTAGGCCGTATTATCCGCGGCAAATAGGCATTGCAGCCTAGATAGTTTCCATGGCGACGCATGAGGTGACGAGATCCAGATCCCGATTCGGCCCATGTAGGAGTGTGTAAGGATGATGGCGAGCTGCACGACCGGGTGCTTGGGAAGAGGCCTCGTTGGGAAATCGGCGCTGATGGATGATCCATGTCCTGACGTCGCACGCTACCGGGTGCATCCCCGACCCGATGGCGACGATTATCAAGGATCGGATCTGCCTCTCAAACTGATAATCAGGGCGAATTGTGTGATTGCGATTGCGCATTTCTTCTTCGATCCGAGGTTCTATTGATGACGCGAACATCGAGGCCGTCGCCGTCTGCAAAATGTTTCCAGCGGACTCCGACCGTGATACGTTTTCTACCAAACCCTACCGGACCTCTACCAAAAAGGTGCCGACGACCTCCAAGTCACCATAACGGCGTCAGCGTATCTCCCTAATCCCATCCGCATTTCGGGGGCTCAGCAGGATCCGCCGATGACGGCTACATCTAGCTGAATAGAGGGAAAGTGGATGAGAAATCAAGCATGTCTGACTATATAAAGCTGTTCGAATGGCTCTTTTTTTTTTTTTTTTTTTTTTAGAAGGGTATCTACGGCTTCGTCATCACAACAGTGCCTTCTTCGACTGCTACATTCCGATTTGCCATCAAGAAAACTTCTTACGCAGGGAAGAGATGCGTCGACATGAAGTGTCGTCACAGGTCCACCCCACCGGCAAGGAGCCCGGCCAGTCGACCAACAAAACGCAAGCGCTGGACGATGGCAACGACTCCGTCGTCCCCAAGAAGCTTCAGGAGAAGCTCCCCGAGAGCGTCGAGCGCGCCGTACCCAACGCCATTCACAACACTGGCGACAAGAAGTAATGGAGCTTGGCGTTGGCGTCTCAGACTTGGCTTGGAACTCAGTGGTTGCATATGTGTTCGAGAAATGCTAGCTTGTACAAGTAGAAGTTTGTCCCAAGGCTGTGGACTTCAATAGACTGGTTTAAATCTACATATCAAGCCCCTAAATCTATTTGTATTCCCATATCAATGCCTAACACATGCCTTGCATCCTTGCTGGTCCACAAAATCTCCATGGTCGATGCCAGCTAGGAACACGTGCCTGTGACGGTTTCTGTGGCCAGGGCAGCCCACTCCTTGTACTTGGGACTGACGGCCTCGGCATATTCGGCAATGTACTGTGCGAAGCCGTCGTCGTGGAACGAAAAGCCAATCCTTTCGGGGCACTCTGCGGGCTGCGGCGCCACTTTGGACTGCGCGTAGCCCAGGATGGCGTACTGGTCCGGGTTGCTGGTGCTTAGAAAGCCCGGCTCGTACCCTTCCTCGCTCCACCAGAGGCAGTCCTGGCACCGGAAAACGACCTCGTAGTTCGTATCGTTGACGGCGGACCGGATCTGGGTGACGGTCGAGTTCCCGGAGTAGGGCGCCGGCATGTAGTAGCCGCTCGCGTACCGGAACGAGGTCAGGACTTTGCCGTCGTGCGGCCAGGCCATCAGCAGCAGGTCGTCCACCATGTGACCCGCGTGGGCGACGCCACACCAGCCCGATTCGTCAGGGGAGGTCTTGGAGCATTGCTGTGATGGTTGTAGTGGTGTTTGATTAGTAAAAGTCGGAACTTGAGCGGTTGGGATGCTGGGTTGTGGTATTACCAGGAACCCAATGTATTCCTTGGAGTCTGTCTCCAAGGCGTCCTCCGGAAGCGCAATACCAAAGGTGTACGCCCCAACGCCGCCCTCGCCGGTCCAGGGCGACCAGGTCACAAAGTCGATTCCGGTCTCCGGGTCCGTGTATGTCCCCGGGACCATCTCTATGTACTGGGCCAAGGCATGGCCGAAGACTGTGTCGAGCGGCCGTCAGGATCGATTGGCAATGGGTTAGATAGAAAGAGCAATTAGCTGAGCGGGACTCACGCAAGAAGACAGCTGCTCGAAGAAGATTGTTAGAGTTCATGTTTCTTGCCAGTCAAAAATCCGACGTTTAAACAAAAAATTTCCTGAGTCGTCGTCCTCGGCAAGTACCGTGAACTCAATCGGTTTTCTCCACCGTGAACTCGATCGGCGCGAACTCAATCGGTTTTCCCTAGGGCGCCTAACCTTCTTTTTGGCTTTCCATGCTGTTTCCGAGCGCGGTCACCATGCCGCGTCTAAATATTCCGAAATGCCCCTGTGCTGGATGGCGCCTCAATTGACGTCGCGCATATCTGCTGAGTCGGGTGCAAGATGGCGACGGACACTATGGCTAAATTGCGACGCCTTCTTACTATCTGTCTCCCATATTGGCCCAGCCCTCGACAATTTGCCTGATCCGGGCGCGCACCCGTGGACGAATGCCCGTTGGCCTGTTTCAATTTGCGATTGCCTGTTTCGCTCCGCGTTGGTGCCCCATCCGGACAAAAAACGTCGTCATGGGTCGCACAACAAAAGCTTTCAGAGGGACAGGCGGCTCCGCCAGCTTCTCGGGAGTCGGTCGATCGCCATCACGGCAGTGCGTGTAGGGCCGGGGAGCACAGGCCACGGAACGGCGAGCTCCGGGCTGCGCGGCCGCCGTGCTCGTCGACAGATTGAATGACAAACGTCCCGGGCCCCGGCATGGGGTTCCGGGTGATGGCTGTGGCTCGCACGCACGCCCTGTGGCAACCGAGGAATCCGAGGAAGAACATCAAACAGTTGGTCGGGAGGCTAGCCGACAGATGAGCCCCCCGCGGGGCCATCCTTTCCCCTATACCGCCATCCGTGTCCCCTTTTTCGTTTCCCCTTCGCCTGCCCGACTGGGAAGTTTGGCCCAGCATGTCCCCGGATCTTGGGCTCAATCGGGCCAGGGCATGACGGGCGTCGGAGATGGGATGGGGCAGTCGGGGTGGCCGCTGGTGGAGCTCTCTTTGTTCTCTGCCAATGGCGCTGCGTTGGATGGTCATCGCCTGCGCCGAGGCTCGTCCCGCCCAGGGGCCCGAGCGACATTGGCACCAGGCGACACAGCCGCTGCCCTTACGGAAACGCAGGGTCCAGTCAGGAACCAGGAACTGACCACTCGAGCGAGGATGGGACGTCAAGGGCAGGTGCGAGATGGGGTTATTGGTGCATTTGGCGCGCGTCTCCTGAGCATATAATGTTGAGCCGCCCGGCGCTCGGGTTCCTACAAGTCTTCAGAAGGCATCCGGCTTCATCGGTTCTCATTCAGGTCTTTCTTTCACAGCCTTGCCTTCTTTTTCTTTCCTTGCTACTCGCCTCACCTCAGTCACTCTCTCGAGACACTCGACGATTCCATCCAGCCCTTCCGAACAAGAGACCCTTCTTTCACTCTTCCATCCAACACTCTCATCAAGATGCTTCCCACCCCCACCTTCTTCGTCGCCCTCCTTTCAGTCGTCTCGGCCTTCCCCACCGAGGGCGAGCACGCCTGGAAGCCCGCTGGCCCCAACGACCTGCGCGGCCCCTGCCCCATGGTCAACTCCCTGGCCAACCACGGCTTCCTGCCGCGCGACGGCCGCAACATCTCGCTCGACCAGTTCGTGACCGCCTTCCGCGACTCCGTCTTCCTCGAGGACTCGGCTACCAAGCTCGTCGCCGCCAAGGCCATGGCCGCCTCGACCACGGGCAACCCGGCCACCATCCACCTGACGGACCTCAACAAGCACGGCGTCATCGAGCACGACGGCTCGCTGTCACGCGCCGACGCCGCCCAGGGCGACAACCACTCGTTCAACAAGGCCATCTTCGACTCCGTCGCCGCCCACTTCACTGACGACAAGATCACCATCGCCCAGGCCGCCAAGGCTCGCAAGGACCGCCTCGCCGCCGCCAAGGCCGCCAACCCGGCCTTCAACATGGGCGCCGCCGACGTTCAGGCCTCCATGCTCGAGACCGCCCTGTACCTCCGCGTCTTTGGCGACGGCACCAACGGCAACGCCGACAAGAAGATGGTCACGACCTTCTTCGAGAAGGAGCAGCTGCCCTACGAGCTTGGCTACAAGAGGCCCGACTCCGCCATCACCGTCGCCTCGCTCCAGGCGGTGGCTGGCAAGGTTGCCGCAGCTTCTGTCTAAGTTCGTATGCGCCGGTGGCTGGATTTGGATTTGGATTGGAAATTTTTCATAGACGGTTTTTCTTGGGGTTTAAAAAGGAATCAAATAATAGCATTTGTTCAAAAATATGCTGATGGGTCCATGACGTCGTAACAACGTATCAGGGAGTGCTAGTCGATCGCAAGTATTGGGAGAGGACGTTCTTCCTACCTCTACATCATCATCATCCACCCCCTTTTTCCACTTTTCTATATCCGGAAGGCAAGTAGACCTCTTTCTACGCTTATCGTAATAGTTGATTCTCTGAATACATCTCTCCAGGTTTGTCCGGACAGTGAAGCCAGCTCAGGCTCGCCAGGAGAGCATGGTTAAGTTCCTACCACCGAGTAATCGACCATAATGCCTGTCTGGGCCATCTCGGCCCCAGCGGCCCGTCCCTCGTCTGTATGTTCGTGAAACGGTGTTGTAGCGTTACAGCAGCCGACCGTGGAAGCTCCCGTGATGTGACCGCAATAGCGCCGATCGTCATAATCTTAGTCGATAGAGGGTGGATCTATAGATGACCTGTCGATCATGCCATACAAAATACCGCAGTCTTGTGCAAGAACAAACATTCTTCTTACACCAGTGCCCTTTTGCCATTGTTACTTTCTGACGTCAGAGGGCATACCCGAGCTGCAATATTGCTCACTTCGGTTCAAGCACGCTGGGAGTTCGAGACTGAGGGTCACATGTTGGGCATCGAAATCCATCGTTGTATTGTCTCCTAGATAGCCTGGCCAGCTGGCCGAGTACCTCCAAGCTCTGCGGAAGTCACATGGACGACCTCCTAAACACTGGATGACGAATCACATCGTTCCATCGGTTGCAACACTCGCTCCGAGAATTTAAGCGCGGCAGGTCGAGGGGTGCTGGGGCGAGGGAGGGTAGTCTCCCCAGCGGCAGCTCTTGGACTGTAGCCAGTGAATTTGGTCAGCTTTCTGGCATCGCGCTCGATGGGAGTGTACAGCGAAAGCGACGGAGAATCAAAACTTACGCAGCACTGCTGGTGGTCGGTGCAGGCGGCGCCGACGCGGCGGCACTGGCGCTCCTCGAGGGCGTTGGGCACGGGGCTGCTGGGGGCGGCGACGGCAGCGGCGACGAGGGCCATGAAGAAAACGGCGACCTTCATTTTGGCGGTTGGTGGGATGACTTTTGAAGTCTTGGAGTGACTGAGTGACTGAAGTGAGTGTTGAGGGGTCGGTAGTCTGGATTGGAGCCGATGGAGAGGAAGCAAAGAGGAAGAGAGTCTGGCGAGGGAGAGCCGGCCTTCTTATAGACGACGGTGTACGGTGTACGGTGCTCCTGGTGTTGCACCCACAGCACGCCTATGGACAATATCTACATCAATCACACCTCGAGCTCTCCGATGGGGGTGACGGCCTGGCGGAGGCTGGCCCGAGTCTGGCTCCATTGGAGAAGCTCCTGTCCCCTTTGCGGCAGCCCTGCTCACGCATTTCTTGGGCGGCCTGCGGGTCTGGCTCCCCAAAACAAAACGTGCATGCATTGCCATCGGCGTCGAAACCGGTGGCTCGGAGATTGGCCGCTGTCACCGCAGCACAGGATCTGCTGGCGCCGAGCCTGGCGCTGTGCGGGCCGCCAGAGGCTGGATGTGGGCTTCTGGATGCCACGGCAAGAAAAGAAATCCACAGCAAGTGATACGCTTTGTTACCGGTAAAGCCGCCGATGACAGGTAACCACGCATGCATGCATGACAGCAACAGCGTCGCTTGCGCATGCGACGGCAAAGGCCGGGCTCTCTCTCCTTGACGGCGAATGTCACGCTGGGCGGTGCAACCGAGACGAGGGCTCGCTCCGTTTAAGAGCCACGCAATATAGGGGCTAGATGCTGGGAAAGCTGGCATCGGAATAGAGTCGATGTGATTATGATGGTTATGAAGGAAACAGTCGCCGACAGGCGCCTGACCGGTGGGCCAGACCGGGTCTGCGTGGCCTGTCATAGTGATGGCAAACAAACAAAGAATGAGGGGGTGGGCAGCCAAACCTCCGCCCGTGTGCAGATCGCTGTGTCCGCAAAGAGAGGACCTGGAACCTGGAGGCTCCGCACCCCGTTGATATCGGCAAGGTCGTCGGTCCTTCTGTCCATGGCAGCTGGTGGATCTGGATCGGGTGAGATGCATGTGATATTTACCTGTTTCGGTCTGATGCGTGTGGACTGGGAGCTGAGGCTGTTTACCAACGCTGACAAGGATGATTTCCGGGAGCACAGCGGGATTACCAAACGGGTGTATCTCGGAAGTATCTTCCGCGTCGTCTTGGCGGTCGCTAGCGTGTCCTTGCCCACCAGTAATGGGGCAGCATGGACGACATTGTGACATACCGTTCACTCGTGCTATCTGATGTCTATCCATGGGGCAGTCAAGACCATGGAGACCGAGCCCATCAGCCGCACTCAACTCACCGTCAACCGAGACCTGTTTGCCAGGTAGTTGTTGGTAGCCGGGTAGACCATGCACACCTTATCCATCCTCCACGGCTGCGATCCGATACAGATCTCACGTCAGTTCGCCTGCCTGTGCTGCCGAGATTGCGGAGTAATGCAGGCTGCGGCCCCGGATTTTTGTGCTTGGGGCGAAGATAGCGTACGCAGCCTTGACAGGCTGGGACAGGGTTCAAGGCCTTGGCATGACTCGCGCGAGCATGGACTCGGTGGGGAGCAGGCACACATTTAGGGCAGGCACGACAGCTCAACTCCGCGCACTGCCACCTTCTCTTCTGAGACCAGCCTCATCCGCGACAACCAAACTCCAAGACCAAATTCATCACCACCACACCCAGTCCCGCGTTACATAGTACAATGCGCGCGCAGTCGCCTCCTTTAGTCTGCATACATTTGTGGGGTTGCCGGCCCCTCCTCCACCCGGATGTCGGCCCACGCCCGCCAGCCCCTTTATGCTGGCTCGGCGGCCCATCGCCAGCCATACGCTGCACGGCTGACAGGAGGCTTGTTTCCGCCCTGCCCCCCACCTCCCGTCCGCCCTGAGCCGCCATCGCCAGCAGCACCCCACTCAGGACCCCGGTTCACGCCGAGGTCCATCTCTCAAGCCACCTACTCAGAAACTTGCGGACATACCCGTCCTCGATCATGCGCGGCGGCTGCCGTAGAACCGCTGCGTCTCTCGGTCCTGCCTTGGTCTCGAAGAACACGCTGCCGACCCTTCGCGCCGCCTTCTCCCCCTCTTCGCCTACCACCCCGAGGCTCCCGCCAAACTCCTTCTCGTAGAACCCGATCAGCTTCACCGCCGGGTTGCGCACCTCCTCGCCACCACGCGCCGCGCTCTCGCGCAGCCTCTCCAGCCAGGTGCGCGGAGGCACGGCCTCGAAGTCCAAGCCTGCCGCCCTCAGCTCCGCCAGCAGGTCTGACCACGCGAACTCGTGCGGATTGACCATGTTGTAGAACACGGGCGGTGTCTGCGCGTCCACCTCGCGTGGGAGTGGCGCGGCTGCCAGCGTCTGTGAGAGCTGGAGGATGGCCGTCGCGAGCGTGTCGACGGGAAGCCAGGAGCAAGCCTGTGAAAAAGAGGATTTTGCTGATGGTCAATCATGCATCCAAGTATCGCGGCGCCCTCGGTCAAAACCCAAGCGTCCCCATGCTTTCATACCTGATCTAAGCTCGGCAGCACCCCAAGGGTTAACGAAGAGCGTATCATGGCCGGGAGGAACTCGGCCTCATTCCAGATCCCGTTCTCCGCATCGCCCACAACCTGGCCGATGCGCAGGACGTAGCTGCGGGCACCTCGCCGCGCCGCGTTGAGCACCAGGTGCTCGCCCACGAGCTTGCCCTGCCCGTATCCCATGTCGGCCGCGCTGCGAAGGTCCTCGAGCGGCCCGTCCGGCACTGGTGTTGTGCTGCTGTTGGACGCGGCCGAAATGGAGGAGCAAAAGAAGAGCCTCGCCGGCTGCCGGTCCTGCCGTCCGTGGGCCGCGTCGGTCGAGAAGCGCAGAAGATTGCTCAGACCGCGGATGTGCGGCTCGAAGCTGGCCAGCTTGATGTTGAAGTTGACCGGCCATGCGACGTGCACAATCAGCGTCACCGTCCTCAGCATCTCGGCTGACAGAGCGGCGTCTTTGACTCCGAGAAGGTCGTTGCTATCTTCGGCACTACCGAGGTCCGCCATGTGGGCTGAGACCTTGGCCGTGGCTGTCCCGTCGAGCTTGAGTCCACGCTGCGCAAGCGACTCTCGGACTCTGCCCATGGGGTTTGCGCCCCGGACGAGGCAGTATACACGTCTCACATCCGGACTTGAGGCCATCCGATAAAGGGTGTGCGCGCCGAGAGACCCAGTGGCGCCGGTGAGAAGCTAAACAAGAAAACGCCATGCATCAGTCTCAGAGTCTTCAACCAGGTGCACGACCAGCGAAACTTACCACCGTCTCGCCCGCGTCCGAGTACTTGTTGATATATCGCCGCATTAGGTCATATCCGTCAACATTCGCATCGTCATTACCATAGGCTTCCGCATCTGCAGAGCTGATGGAAGTGCCATCAGGGGTCGACCCGTATTCGTCGCTGCCACTGCTGCTACTGTCACCGACAGTGGTGGCCCTGGCACTCTCCTGTGCAGCCACCAGAGTGTGCAAGTGCCGCGCAAGCCGCCCAGCGTTTTGGCAGTCGTAAATCACGTTAGCCCCAAGCGCCGAGCCCGAGAGCCCCAGAGCGCGCTGTAGCGCACGCCGCATCTGTATTGCGCGCAGGCTGTCCACCCCGGCCGCGAAGAAGTCCGCATCGGCCGACGGCAGCGGCCGCCCCACGACGTCGCGGAACACGCCGGCTACCGCCTCCTCCACCTCGGCGAGGTTCTTGAACGAGCCGTCGCCGCTGCTCCGGCTGCGCGAGGAGACGTCCGCCACCTTGGTGGTGCTTTCGACGTCTTCGCCGCCCAGGAGCCGCTGGTACAGCGCGTCGATCTCGGGCGCAAACTGTGCGTAGACCTGCGCCCTGATGATGCTCCCCTTGTCCGTGCGCGGGTACGCGGTGCCCACGGGCAAGACGGCGATCATGTCGCGCGTTATCTGGGAGAAGCCCTCGGCGCGCGAGTTGGCGTCAGCGACCGACGGCCAGATCCTGTCGAGGTACGCCTCCTCATCGCCGTCGTCCTCGGAATCGGCTCGGAACACGAGCAGGCCCGGCACGGGCCTGTCGACGCCGACGACGACGGCCTCGCACACGAGCGGGTCCTCGCGCAGGCGGCCCTCGATGGGCAGCGGCAGCACCTTCTCGCCGTTGACGAGCGTGACGCGGTCGTCGAGCCGCGTAACGTACTTCCACGCGTCCGGCACTGTCGGGTGCGGCCGGAACACGTCCTTGGACCGCCAGGACCCGGGAAGCGGGTCGTCAGAGTTGGCGGCCGACAGCGCCGGGTGACCTTTGAGGTAGACTGCCTCGAATAGACCGTCTCTCGCCGGAGCCATGTGGATGAAGCGCCGGATCATCGGGTAGAAGTGGATGTAAGCCCACGAGTCGTCGTGGAGCTCGCGCTCTTCTATCGTCTCGCCGGCAAGGCCCGCTTCGGTACTGAGTAGCCACGACGGAACATATCCCCAACCACGTCAGTGTCACTTTAACATGAGCTTTTTTTTTTTTTTTTTCCTTTACAGCCTAGATCTACTTACGTCCCGATCATGTTGCGAAGGTTAACACCGGCCTGGACGAGCCGGTCCCCCAGCTCGTCGGGGGTACGCGCGCCCGCCGCCTTGACGTAGACACAGCGCCGCAGCAGCTCCACGCCGCGGGGCTTCTCGGCGATAAGGCCGAGGGCGTATGGCACGATATGCACCGCCTCGGGGCGCGCCGCCTCGACAGCTCTGACCAGGCCGTCGGCGGTCAGGGGAGCGGCCGCGCTGTACAGGTATGCCGTCTTGCCGCGGTACATGGCCTGGAGCGCTGTCGAGATGCCGTACAGGTGGAACCACGGCAGAGCGCCGAAATTATGGACACCGGGGCTCTGGAGCGGGTGTGTCAGGATGGCGCGGTGCGAAAGCGTCACGGGCTTCGGTAAACCGGTTGACCCGGACGAATGCATTATAATAGCCGGCCGGGTCCGCTCGGCGTCGGGGTCGAAGCTACGCTCAAAGCGCGGTTCGTCATTGGAGGCGAGGTCGTACTCGTCGCGGGTCGGTATCGGCATCGTTATCAGCTCTGGGTACTCCTCGCGCGTGCCAGCTACGGACGCCTCGATGTTTGCTCCGCCCCCGTGTACGATGTGGCGGCAGTCGGTCTGGCGCAGCAGGTTGGTGATGGCGACGGGCGCGATCCGCAGGGAGAGGGTCAATACGGTATACCCCAGCCTGCTGAGCGCGAACAAAGCCACGGCAAAGTCGACATCCGAAGGGGCGAGGAGCCCGATGACCTTGTGGCCGTTCTGCTCATGAGGAAACATCCCACAAACCGTCAGTCAAGGCCTAACTGCAGCAGACTTGTGCTAGCGGGTACGTGGCAATGGCGAGAGCCGGCGTCCTTACGGGCTCTAACCCCCGGGCCATAAAACGTTTTGCTGCCACATCGACGAAGCAGTCCAGCTGCTTGCCGGTAATGAGTTCGTAGTCATCGATAGTGCCTGGTCGAGGGTAACCAAGGATCGGCACGGGCGGGTCGTCGGTTGCGCGGTGACGAATTATGTCGTCGAACACCTTTAACTCTCCATACTCCTCATACACTCTCTTGATATGTTCGTCTGTCAGCTGAGACATCTTGAGGTTGTGCGATTATGGACGCCAAGAGAAAAATACAGCAAATGGTGAACAGGTAGAAGCGAGGGCGGCGAGAACGACAAGGCACCCGAACATTCCGTGATCGGACGAGGGGGTTGGTTATAAGAGCGACAAGCCCCGTGCCAGCATGGCATCTCGATTCATGGAAGCTCCACGCTGTATATTAAGCTATCGCTTCCTGGTCCCCGTGCTTGTGTCTGCTGCGTATCCGAGTCTCCGCGAGCTCGGGATACCCGGTGGACTTTGAGCTTCTGCCAAGACGCGACCCAAACGCAGGTCGCCGCAAGACCTCGCAGCCCATCAAGTCCACCAGCCCACTTCGACGGGCTTAGCAAACGACTTCGCCATTGCCTCTTTGGGAGAGCTTTCCATGGCCGAAAAGAGCCCCGTGCCGAGCGGCGGTTGCCATCCGTGTCACCCATCGCATCTTCCCAACCGGGTGAGGTCCACTGGTCAAAAAGCTTAATTATACCTCGTACCATACCCAGCCCACGAGGATTCGGAAATGAAAGAGCCAGGAGAGTTCATGGGCAGCTGACTCGATCCCCCTTACATAGACAAAAAGTTAAGGGCTGGGCATGCGCCACGTTTATTCCCAGAAAACTTCGATCGGGAAGACTTTCTGGAAGCCTTTTCGGCGATTAAGAGTAACATCGGGATTCCGGGTCATGGGGTGAAGCCTAAAAATCCAGCCACGGTTTCGAGATATCGTTAGCTGGCAGCGCGCCGCTCCGAGAAAGAAAAAAAAAGGGGGGGTCGTCGTGCTCGACCCGCAGGGTTCCTGTTACTCAGACCGACTTTCCGGTCTTGGCTGCGGGTATACCCTTTGTCAGTCGCACCGCGAGCTCCAGCCACTGCCGGCTCCAAGGCCAGGCTCCCGGTCGTCCTGAGCGTGTATCCATCTTGACGACGAACCGTTACTCTGGGCCGGCAACCCCATGGGGATGGGTCAACACGGCATCAACGTCCACGTTGAGTCGGCAGTAGGCCTTGGCGTAACTCTATACCCGTCAGGATCTGTCCTGGTCCTGTGTCCGGGGACAACTTTCATGAAGCTTCCTGGTCTTGTGTGCGGGCATAAATTCATATGCCCTTGGATTAGTCAGCGAAATTTTCGGCTGCGCAACGGCCACCATCGAAGGCGGTCTGTCATCCGATCTGCTTAACCTCGTCAGCGTAAGCAGCCAAAGCAAACGACTCACTTGGGCCAGGCACATCAACGGCAACATAACACAGCAGCAGAACCAGCAAAGGAGATAAAAGTAGAGCGCAACCAGATGGTATTGCGGGTATCAAGTCTTCGTTCCTTCTCAATCTTGACGCATGCCATCATCAGTCTACTCAAAAGGAAACCCCCAAAGAAAGAACACCGCCAGAAAAACCCCAGTTGAAACAAAAAAGAGAAAAATAAACCAGCCTGGCCGATAAAAATGGCCGAGGCGCGAACCCAGCGCCGTGCTATGTAAGTAATGTCATGAAATAGGATCTTGGAAGATCAAAAGGTCGTGGGAGAAAAAAAAACGAGGAGACAAAAGAAAAAGTGGAAATGCACAGGTGGAAAAGCCGTCAAGCAAAAAGCTCCTCAAGCGAGGCTTCTCCAGAGGCTCCGTCGCTTCCGGGACGGCTTCTTCTCTCCGTGCTCGATGAAGTACTCGACCTGCTCACGCTCGTCCTCTGGGAGGTGCGCGATGCTGTCGTTAAGGAGATCAAGGCATGCTCTCGAAGCTGTTGGTTGTTTGTCAACTGGTGTTAGCAAGGGGAATCCGATTCGCTGGTTTGCATGTGGAATCATTGCCCCGTTTTAATCGGTTGTCAAGGCCCAGGAAGACATTTGGTGACGGGTCGGCGAGCAGGCTGTATGACGTGGCACAAGCACTGGCTCCCTGACTCTGCCCCAGAAAAAAAAATATGTGCGACGGGTTCCCAGAGCTAACTTTAGCCAGGGGCGGGTGCAAAGTGATGACCAAGGTAAGCAGTCAAGCACAGCTGTCAAGCGCGCGCCAGCAGTAAGGTTTTTTCTGAGCGTGGCTTTGACATCACCCACGCAACCCCCTGTCTCGTGCATATGCTGTAAGCAGGCTCCGCGTGCAAATGCCAATTCGAGGAATTGAGCAGTTGTGTGCCACGAAGCGCCGCCAGCCCTGCCCGTTTTGGGCAACTGGAGGGATAATTGGCCCAATGCGGCTGTTGATGGGGTGTGTAGGGGCCAAAGGCTTGCCGTTGTGCTGGGATTGTTTGAGAGTGAAATACGAGAAAATAAAAAAAAAACCATAGATCAGAAGAGAAAAGGAGCAAAAAGGGATACTTACGAACACGGCTTTGCAGGGTCTCGTCGTCCAGGGCGGCGCTGATGCGGGCCGAGTTGTAGCAGCCAAAGACGCGCTGGACGGCCAGCATGCGCCGCCAGAGGCTCAACGAGTCCATGCCCGCCGCCAGCGGGTCCGAGGCGGAGGCGGCGTCGTAGTTGCGGCTCGCGTCCAGGTAGCAGCAGCCAATGTCGTCGTCCAAGCTGAAGCTCGGGACGTCCGGGTTGGAGTCGGCGGGGGACACGGCGCGCCGCTTCCGGCGGCTGACTTTGTTGTTGCTGCTGCTATTCCTCGTCTCCTCGGCGGCGGCGGCAACGACGACGGGTCCCGCGGGAGTGATGGCGTCCTCGTCGTCGCTCAGAGAGGCCGACGACGCCCGTGAGGCCGCGCAGCTCGAGGCGGTTGACCGGTACCTGGGGTGGGCTGGCCTTGATGCCATTGTGTGTGATGTGATGTGGGAGTGTTGGGTTGGTGGGTTTGGTGCGGGTATGGTTTGCTCAAAGTTGAACACCCGAGTCGTTGTGGACAGTGTTATAGAACAAGTCAGGAGTTGGGAAGGCGGAGCTTGCGTCAAGAAGGCAAAAAGTCCGCCGCAGGTTCGGGGCGATCCCGTACTCCTAATATACTCGTTTGGAGAAGGGATGTGATGCACCTGAATGCTCTGTTGGGCTGGTCCTGATGCCCCCCTTTTTTTTCCTATCTGGGGCTACCACCCATCCGGGGTTGACAAACAAGGCCGACGAGGTACGTAACAAAGGGAGGCTGTTTTCGCCAGCCAAAGCTTGGCTAGTGGTCACACTGGAGGCTTGTCGATTTGGTGCGCTGGCCAAGATCGGGCAGGCCAGTAGGTTCTCGGGCTAGGAAACTGGGCAAGGCGCGAATCGAGACGAGGGGATGTTGTAGCACCAGCAAGGCAAAGCAAAAATCATTCCATTAAAAAAAGGGGTAGGTGCTAAGGGGGCATGCGGGTCAATATATACGGCCTCTCCGTAGCCGTCACAGGAGCAGGTTTTTTCTTTTTTTCTTTTTTTCTGGTGCGGCTTGCGGCTTGATGGTGCACCAGGCTGGAGACGGGCCCTCGCCCGCTCAATTTCACCATCGCCACGGCGGCACGGGAGCAGACATCAGAGGTCGGGTCGGGTCCCATCGGGCATGCATCGTCCACTGCGGGCCTGAGTCAGAGCATGGATGGGTAAGCAACGCAGGCGGTACGTACCCTCCATGCGATGGAGATTTGCTTCGGAGGGGGGACGGAGAAGAAGAAAAAAAACAAAAGTCATCACGACGACGCAGCAGAGTGCCTCCCCCTGCCGCTTACCCACATGTTACAGACGGCTTGCTTTCTTGGGGCCGTGGGGTGTGTGTGTGTGTGGTGGAAAGGCCGTCCGTCAGTTGCTTCAAAATTGGGTCCCATGCCCGGTACGTCCTAGGCCGCGAGTCCCCGCCCAACTCCCGGCGGTGGGCCCTGGGCAGCGGGCCACCAGGCGCCATTGAAGGCCATTGAGGCGACCCCCCTGCCCTAGAGGCATGTTTTTAGTGAGCCCTGACGTGGATGTTCTGGGTCTTGTTGCTGGCATGGAGCTAGGTTGGAAGCGGAAAAAGGGGGGCATAAAAAATCGAAATTCCACTGCCATATGGCACAAACGAAAAAAAGGGTCATGCGGCTCGCCTCTTGGAGCTGACTTGTCTTGCGATAACAGGAACCGGAAACCTCCTGGTCTAGCTCGCTCTGTGGGTATGCGCTACATGTGCTGGATGTCTGAGACAGTGGCACGAGCCGCTACAAAGTTTGGCGCGAGCTCGTTTTTGTCTCAAAGTTCCAGCGGCGGGGTGATTTTTCCTTTTTTCCTCGCTCTTTCTTTTTCTATTGTCGGCAACCTGGCGGTAACCCCTTTAGAATTGGATCCATTTTCTTGGGCTCTTCGGGGGCTGTCATTGGAATCACTCGCATCCACCTCCCTTCGCACGCCTCCTCAGGGCGGGCTGTGCCTGCGTTTGCATCATACCATCAGCGTCAGCCCGCGCCCGACAATGTCTGGTGCCTGCCTCCCTAATGCAGCGCTGTGTTGCGTTCGCGCTTGTCAAGGTTAGGTACCTCCCTGGGCCAGACTGTGGACCACACACCGTGTCGGCACAGCTTTGGCGGCGCCGAATGCAAACCCTCGGAGTTCCCAGCGTTTTCGCCGGCACCGCACCGCGCCAGAAACGAACGATGGGAATCCCAGAAACAAAGGGGTCCGCTGTCAGCCCATCAGCCAGGGTTTGGCCGGCGGGATGGGTTAAGAAACAGTGGAAACATGCATCTTTATGGCTCAGTAACAGGGCGGAACCGGATGGGCACAGCCCTACTACCGCCACCCTCGCACCCTGCATTGCTTTTTGAAATTGCGAGGAATGCGGACGACGGATATTGATTAGAGGACCAGCGCACGCCCCGATTCGTGATGCAGGGCTGGTGAGATTTTGTCCCGGATTACGACTGATGGTCGATCTTTGCAGCGAATCGACCGCCAAGCCCTGCGCGTTTGCAGGCCGGGGAGTCCACACGTCGATCCTAGGACCATTGGCACATCCACACTCCCTCACATCCATCCATTACCCAGCAGGCCGTCTCCCATCCCGCCTCGCTTGCCCGGGACAACAAGCTCAAGGCCTTGGCGATGGCTGTGCAATCCGGCAATCTGCTTTTTTTTTTTTTTTTTTTTTTTTCACCGTGATTTGTATTCGTTTTCCATCTTCTCCCACCGGGCCAAGGAGCACATGGACAGACATTGAACGCCATGCCTCCGTCAACGCTCCGGATGACGCAATGGCTTGTGAAATGTTTTGTCAAATTGGCGACCCAAAAGAGATCAGCCACATCCAATCAAGACTTGGCGACCTGCGCACCCCGCATGGAAATCTTTTTGCCATCCTGGTCCGGCGTGATGGATGCTTTCGCCGGTCGTTGTATCCTTTTGGCTTTCCAATGTTGACCCCCCTCCATCTTGTCCACGGAGGTCTAGGGATGTGGTCACACGATGACAAAGCCGCACGGGAGCCCACCGCAACGACGCTCGCGTCCACTTTCCTTATCTCTTGGCCGCAAACGCGCATCGCCATCGTGTCTCGAAGTCGTGCTCCTGACCACGACAGTCTAGCATCCAGCTCGCTTGCTCCCTCCACGGCATTATCTTGCCTGCTCTGAGGATATTTGGGCTAGCGAGGAGGATGGGTGTGAACCTTGTCCAGAGCCAGGCGAATAGATAACACGGAGCAACAGCAGCAACACGGTGATGATTCACCTCATCATGCAGGCTAGTCCCGTCACACACAATCATCCATGCACAAGCACATCGATCCATCCACCATGGGTCGCCATTTGGCGGGCGAGTGATCGACGACAGGGGGCTTTGGTTGTCTTTTTTTTCTCCCATCGCCTTTGCCCCGCCCGCCGGCCGGCACTTGAGGTGAGTTTGCTCTCGCGTCAAATTGGGTGGGTGGAGCGAAGCAAAAAAGCCCAGGCACTGGACGCACACATCAACAACCCCTCCCGACGAAGCCGGCCGCCCCGCCATCCTCACTCGCTGGCCCCGTCGCCGCTTTCAGGCGACCTCGGCATTTGCGACAGATCAATACCACCTCATGACAGCCCTGCTGCCTCCGGACACAAGCCGGGCGCTGCGGGAATAATGCCAGGCCGCTGTATTGCGTCGAGAGGGGTCGTGGCCCGGACTATCTGTCAATGATCCCCGAGAGATGTTGTCTCGCATCTTTTTTCCTCCTTTTCTCGGCGGGGCTAGTGGAAAACGCAAGGAAAACCGCAAGGAAAATCCTTGGATGGAGATGACTGCTTCAATAGATTGGACCCATTTCGTGTGTCAAGGATGGCGCAAACAGCCTAATGCGCTGGCCAGCAGATATGACGACTATACGAAAGGCAGGCGGATAGCCAGCGATCTCCAACGAGATGCCTGAACGCAAGGCCAGACCAACACATGGCCCTCGCCGCTGGCGGCCAGGAGATTTCCCGCCTCAGATCTCCGCCTCGCCATCAGGTGCATCTACATAGTTCAAGCCGACGTGGCCGAGAAATACATCTACGACAAGGCATCGATCCGTCGGGCTGTGGGCGGGGTGTGTCCAGACCGATCTTCTGGTCCTTGTCCCCATCACGGCTCTCGTTCCGGCACGCGCTCATCCAAACAAGGCAGCGAGCGGTACGGGCGGTGGATACTACTTCCCTGGTCTTAACAAACATCCAACTCCCACTATTATTGATGACTGGCGACATGGATTCGCGCGCGTATTTCTCTCTTTCTTCCCTTTTACTAGACGTGGATTCAGTCAACACCCTGACCATGCGGACGCTCGCTCTAGCCTCACGTCTATGTACGAGGTACCAATTATCATGACCATCACCTCACGGACCGACATCTCCAAAAAAAAAAAAAAAAAACACATTGGCACCACACGGTATTGTCAATAGAGGAAGGGAAAAAAAAAAAAAAACTTGTTTCCTTCTTTGCTTTGACGACGTGGCAGACACAATCGACAGTCATATGAGCGCATTGTCTCCAACGACTCAGTCAGCCCCGCACCGCTTTTGACGGTGTGGCCAGATGTGAGCATGAGGTGATGTCCGTCAAGTATTCCCTGATCCAGTAGAGCAAGCCGTCGCGGCCCTCGCCGATGAGCCAGGCAAAGAACCAGTGTGCCGTGCCTCCGGGAACCGGCCGTCCGGTAGAGAGGGTGGATTTCGGTATGAACAAGGCTCGGGATATCTTGGTCCGATCCCGGCGTGTGTTTCAATGCTCAATTGTAGCACCGGTAATACCGGGAATGTTTATGGTATCTTTATGCACTCTATGGTGTATTGATGCTATACCCTGGGTTCAGCGGCATCTCGGTCTGATCTGCGATCGAACTCAGGATGAACTATTATATCTATTCTAAGTCGTCAGGTTATCCGAATGTCATTAATCTAGTAATAGGCCTCAACAGCCACATCTATTTTTCTTTCGCTCTCCGACTTTCGTTCGTCTATCACACTAGTATCACGATAGCCGTCGTGCGACCTAGACGCAGTGAACCACGCCATCGCTGTGCGTGTGACATTCCTATAGATCAAATATTGTCAGCCAGCAAATTCGTTGAAGCACGAACAAGACCTTCGTATTATCCTCCCAATGTCAGAGTTCCCCAACTTACCGCTCCAGCAGTGTTAGTCTTGGTCGGGCTCCCGGCGGCAGTAGTTGTGGCCGGGGGCTGTGCCGGAGCCGGGGCCGAAGACGAAGAGCCCGAGGACCGACCGGCGCAGCCCTCGCCGGGCATGACGACGTCGTAAGCGTAAGCGTCCAAGGCAAAATACTGCAAGCTGTGGGTGTTGCGGACCGCCTTGGACGGGTCGGACCTTGTCAGAGCGAGGCACTCGGCGTGCGAATCGGCGTAGTGCTCGACGGCGCCCTCGCCGACAGGCTCGAGGTGGAAGATGCGGTGCATCAGGTCCGCGGCCCAGTACAGGTTGAGCTTGCCCGACGCGACGGTGTAGCCGAAGCTGCACAGCGCGTCGAGGGGCTTGCGCGTCTCGTACGAGAGCGGGCAGATGACCGTCTCCGAGCTGGCGTTTGCGCCGCGCCAGTGCCCGCCCCAGCCTGATAGATTACAACAGGTTGTCCGTGTCAGTATTCTCGCTCATCAGACCTGTGGCATTCTAGCTGGATCTCAAAAAGAGCAAACTCACCAGCCTGATGGCAGTTGCCGTCGACGTCGTCGCACCGGAACCACATGCCGCCCTTGTCGCCCGAGGCCAGCTTCTCGAACCACCCGATCGGCTCGCCCGTGGACGCGTTGCCGAAGTACCGCTCGTAGATGCCCGACGCCCGGCCGAACCGGAGAATGTGGGCGCGCGCGTGCTGCGCCAGGGCCACGGTCTCGTCCAGCGCGCGCCGGAGCTGGGCGCGCTCCGTGCCGTTGCAGGACGCGTGGATGGGGTATTCGTCCACGGAGCCCTCGCGCCAGTTGTAGGCCGCCGCGGGGGTCGGCTGCGAGGGGCCAGAGGGGACGGTCACGGTGACGACGCGCACGCCATCGTTGGCCGCGCGCCGGTCCAGGCCCGGAAGGCGGCTCGGGGGTAGGGCAGTTGCGATGCCCGAGAGGGCCGCTAGGGAGGCAAGGAGTATAGGTCCGGAAGTCTTCATGTTGAAGCGGGGTGGTGGTCTTGCTTCTGGTTCCGAGGAAAACAAGATTGGTCGAGGATGAATACAGCTTGAAGCACAATACTTATAGATCACAGCCCACCACCTTCTTGCATTCACCCCTCTCGACCTTCCTATTACTCACCTAGCCCCCACAGAGTCATCACGACGGCCTGCCATTGTGCCTTGGCCAACAATGCCAAGACGTCGTCTCCTCAGTCTCCCCCGCTCCCTCAGTCCTATAGGTATTCTGTTAGAGGCGCGAGCCTCGCGCTGGTCTCGGCGGCCGGCTGAGGCCTTAGACAAGAACAAGCCATCCAGGCCGTGATGTTGCACTCGCCAATGACGACGCCGAGCCAAGGAAGCTGATTGCGCGCTTTTCTGGAAATACCGAAGAGACCATTCGGGCGACTGGCTTTGGGGGATTTCCTAGGAAAAACGGGGGTGCGAGGCCATCAAGGTTCCTGCCATCGGCCATCAAGGTGCGTGATGGCAGCCGGTGAACGAATCATAGGCGACAACGACGGCACGGGCGTCCAAAGCCGCCGGCCAGAAGGATGGTGAAATGGATTCTCCCCGCTGGACATCATTTCCCGGCGAGTCTACCAAGGTGCGCGTTCTCGCAGAATTCTTCAGGATTGAAGCGAGTGAATGATAGAACCTTAGGCAGGGGTCCTACGACGTTGGGCTGGATGGCGCCAGCACGTCCTTGACTCGCACGGACATTGGAGGGGCACATTGGGCGAAAGCTGCTTGATTTGAAGGCGACCTACCTTGGTCTACAATAATACTATAGAAATGGATAATACGGCCGTCGATTTCCCTAGTCCTATTTGATTGCGGCGCCGGATGCTTTCCAAACTCTGTGCCGCGTTGTTGATGCGCGAACCCGATTTCCAGAACATTTAGAGCGATCCTAGGCGATCCCTGACGTCGAAAGGGGCAAGCCTCTTGGGAGGCACAACGGCAAAAAAAAAAAAAAAAAAAAAAGACAAGAGCACCGCAGCACCATCTTTGAGACCTTGGCCGGGCTCGTGTCGCCCACCGTGGCGACCAGGCCGGCGTCCGGGTCGAGGCAGAAGAGCTGCGGCACCAGGGCCGCGATGATTAAGTCGGTGACGGCGAAGCATGCCGCTTGCACGGCGTTGAGATGGGGGCGTCGTTCCCCGGGCAGCTGCGCAGGTCCAGGCGTGGCCGGTGGGGGTCGCCGTCGCAGGGGCTCAACGGACAGTCGTCTTCATGGGCAGAATCGGTGCCGAAGCGCCATAGGCACCACTCGGTCCCGGCGCGGACCTTGCCCTCCGGCAGAGCCGTCATCTTGGGGCCGCCGTGGTACACGGCCCGCCTAGTATGATCTCGAGCGTTTTGGTGAGCGAGGACGTGCCCGTACGGGAGGGACGGTCCTGCTCCGATAACGCGGAGCCTGTTTCTAGAAATCTTCTCGCTCTTGTCAGGGGCTATTTATCGCATTGATATCCTGCCACTTTTATTGTTACTCGGTTTTCTGAGCAAGTAGTTAAAGCTCTTTAATCGCCAAAACTCCAGAGCGAAATCTCACAGCGATCAGCCAACGTCAGTCGAGCATACCGGCCGGAATTTTCTAAAGGATGAGCACTAAAATGTAAGCAAACTGTAGGTAGGTCCTACTGTTCTGGTGACATATCGTTCCGTGTGCGATACGCCAGAAGCCAGACAAGGCTGTATTTCGAGATTCTGTGGGATTTGGTTATGAGAATTGAAGAAGCCAAGTCTGTGCTACCAGAATATCAGACGACCTGAAAACCGAATCTCTCGAAGTCAAGCATCAATACAAAACAGGTGACGTTTACTGCCGTTGTCAGTTATCATCATTATCGGCAGATGAGTCTTGGCTTCAAAACGGCACTTTAGCGTGACATGGACGTGCGCATGCACCTTCTCGGGCTGGACAGACCTTTGCCGCGAGACCTTGTCGCTCAGCACTCTTGATGGCGCATGGACGAATATATGCTTATCGCGAGAAGGCACCTAGTGTATCTACTCCTTGTCTTTGTAAACAGGCACATGGGTATGGGGTGTTGGGACTCAACCATGCCTTGCCCAAGCTCTCCACATCCCTGGACAGACGTGCCGGGGCGTTTTGCAAGGTTAGGTGCGTATTGAGACAGGATTATGTCGTGCATCTTGCCCGGAGACGGAAGGTTTTGACGCGGGAGAAGTTTATAGAACTTACCTGCAAGTGCACTTGCATGCCTGGTCAAAGTGACTGTCGTGTTCGGGTACTGCTCTCCTGGGCACGTGCGAATCTCTTCGGGGGGCGGGACGACTTTCCGGCGCCGGGTCCTTCCGCCTCGACGATCCCGTTCCTCGGAATTCCGTGGTCATTAGCTGACATCATAGAGTTATTGGTGGCGCCATAGGTCCGTTGGTAATGGTTTGAGGGCTGGAGATGAAATATCAAGGACAGGCGGTTTCCAGGGAGCGCAGAGTCCCCGCCCGAGCACGCCTCGTCCGGGCCGCCACATGCTGTCGTCACCTGCACACACAGTTTCCAAGCCGTTTTCCCGGGGTATGTGCTCGGGTGGAAAACGTCTGATATCTTGTACCAATGACCTTGGCTGCTGAACTCTTCGCGATCCAATATCTGACGCTGGATAGTGAGGCACAGAACCTTGAATCCCGTGCTGTGAGAGCACGGGCCCAGGCGCAGGATTCGGGGGTCTTGATTCCTGGCCCTGGTTGCACCATTATGCAGGAACACGGACCGTAGTCTAGTCTCGCCCAATCAGGGCGCACAGTCGGACAGCCCGACGATAGGCAGTTTGTCCATAATTCATCCACCAGCCACAAACGTCGCCACAGCACAAGCTTACCCTTAGCATCGTCTCACTCTCCCCATTGCATTGGCTTCAATGGCCTTTTGAGTTCGAGGACCTTCCTTCGTTGAGATACAGAACCATCCGCTAGTTCTGACCAAGGAGCTGGGCGGAACCGATTCCTGAATGAGTGACGGTGAGGATGTGAATTCAGCATCGGGGCAAGCCATTGAAGAAGACTGGACCCAAATCGTCGATTGCTTGCATTGTCTCTGCTCCTTTCTGCCGAAGGCGACGCTGCGTCCACCCAAGTGCGACTGCATGCTGCACGCTATGAACCATAACGGCGACACGTGTCTCCAGGCGTCGTGGCCATTTAACCTACGGTGGGGGCGGACATAAAGGGGCGGCGACGGGTGATCGAGTCGGGTGGGCACACGGGCTCTCGGAGAAAAAAGAGAGAAGGGATGAGGAGAAACAGACGGGGGTCGTCGGCAGCGTCGTTTGGGATACATGACATCAAAAAACCAAACAACTGTAACCGGGACAGGGTCCGAACGCGAGAAAACAAGCTGAATTCTGCATGATTTGATATCCATCTCAACCGACCCGGATTTGGGATGGATGGCATATGGCTATCCCCCGATCACAGTGTCTCGAGTTAGGTGGGAGAAATTTCGAACCGGTGGCGTATGTGGTAGCGCGAGGTTGGTCGTTGCATTAGAACCTACATAACCTCCATATCCCATGCAACGCTGTCCCGCGCCTAGGTTCGTTGGGATGGCGCACGATAACCTGGCACACAGACCCAGACAGGCACTTCGGGAGCGGTTTGGTATCTGTACTCTGCTCTTCCCCCTCTATCTCGGGGCGCCTGTCCTCCAAAACGGAGAGGACGAAATGTGACGGTTGAGTCTACGGCAAAGGTTGCCACCATCTGCTCAGAACGCCATGGAGCGGGCTGCGCGGAGCTGTCCGGACACGTCGTATTGGGGGCGACTCGTCAGGGGAGATGGAGAGACCCGAGATCCGAGCGCGCCGATGGTGCAGTGCGTGACAAGGGACTCCATTGGGCCCAGTGGTGGCTCGCGTCGGAGCCTCGTCACGGAACTTGGCGACAGACACTGGCGGACCCAGTGCCACAGAGTTTCAGCCCAGGTGAATAATAGCGGTGTTTTGGGTCGTTAGGCCATCAAGCCATCACTCCGTTTGTGGCGGCGCAAGGAGTTCTTCTGTTGATTGATCCGAAGAGGGTTACGGTATTGGTGGAGGCTCCGAGGAGCCCAGTGTTTTTCATTGACACATATTTCAGAACTGTTTTGCAGAGGAGCACAGAACACAAAGCCGTGCAGGTCTAGATGCTCTTTGTGGACGGCTGCAGCATATGTGCAGGTGCCGGGACGGTGGCCCCGGTCACTAATGGATCCCTTGTCAACGCCATGCTTGGCCCAGGGAGCAGGATGGATGGTGGAAGCGGCTCGTCTCCGCGGGGCGCATCCAAAATGGAGAGGATCCAAGCTGTTAGACATCACCTGGAGTCTGGGAACAAGTTCAAGAAGTGTCTGCACCATTGACTCTGGTGCCCGGGATTCAGGTCACTCTTTAAAGAGAAGCTCCTGTGCTTGGCGTTCCTTCTGCAAATAATTGGTGGCCTTGCAAGGAACGGCGACGAGTATCTCTGGCAAGCGAAGATGGCAAATTGCGCAGAGGGCCATCACGGATTTTTTGCTTCCTGCAAGCAGAGGGGATTGATTTTCCTGCGACGATCCCTTTCCCAAACAAGGCTCGACAGCCAACTGGAACGCAAGGACAGCGCCAGCCCCACTTTT